>JAVYIG010006035.1:100000-125359 GCA_035222895.1 Strongylocentrotus droebachiensis
TAAAGCTAGCATTGATGATCTTAGATTGAGTTCCAATGCGCCCTTGACTTCTAAAGCCGGTCAAGGTGAAAAATATGGAGGTCTATCGTGTTCACACTCTTCCTAATATGTGCAAGCCATGAGCAGCTGTAAATGTAGGTCTATTTTAATTCTAAGATATTTGTAAACAGACATTAAAAAAAAAAAAAAAGCTATTGAACTGACATAAAGGAACTTGCAGTTTTGTCTACAAATCCATTATTTGGATAAGTACCCTTTTACATTTTTTATCCTGTCTATAAGAAATGAACACACACAAAAAATGATATTCTTTTTAAAACAACTATTAGTAGGGCCTGTTAAAATATTTTGAACATCAGATGAGTTATAGTTGTTTGCAAGTTAGTAATCGCTTGTCTTCTCATTGAAGATGGGAGAAACCGATTTTAGATTGAAAAAAGGTGAAAAATTATAATAATAATAATAATAATAATAATATTTAATTTTTATATAGCGCTTAATACAAATGTCTCTAAGCGCTTTACAAATATACTATTAACCCGGTCATTGGATTCAGTGCTTGCCCGCACACACTGTGTGCACAATCTCCACTCCCTGGGGAGCATTCCAGCCGGGCGTTACTTGACGCTCACAAGCTGTTTGACCAACAATGACGGTCGCATCCTACCGGGTACCCATTTAACACCTGGGTGGAGAGTAGCAAGTGCAGGTTAATATCTTGCCGAAGGATATTAGTGCCGTGTCGGGATTCGAACCCTCGACCTTTGAATTTCCAGTCAAGCGCCTTAAACCACTCGACCACGACACTCCCTTTCAAAATCTTTTTCAACATTGAATATGACTGGTAATTCCATCTAATACACATGCAGGAATTATTTTGAGAATATTTTGTAATTTTGCATGTTATTTTATTGCAAGATATTTATTAAAATTCATGAACGGAAGATGACAGTGCAAAAATGATAATTAAGATTGTGTAACAGACTACTTTAATATATTCACTCATAGAATATTAGGTTAGCATGCAGATTATATTGCTAGGGTTATTTCAATTTGCATTTTGATAATTCATTAGTGCCTCAAATACCTATTCCTATGTTTTTTTGTTTTTTAAATCTACTTGATTTATTCATACATCACATTAATTCTCTAAAACATGATTAATACCAAATCGGATCAGATCAGAGGATAATATAAAAACATGATATTTATCAAAGAAATATAATAATATTGATGCTTTCCCCGTTAAAGTAAATATCTGGTTTGTATTAAGTGTGAACATAAACTTCTGTACGGAGAAGGAAATAATTGAAATGCAATTACATGCATTGAAGTCTGTCTGATCAGGATAGGCTAGGACAGCATTGGAATGAGATTTGAATGGCCTTACCTCCAGACTTATCTATCTTTTTATTCTCTCCAAGCTAGTTTTGTTAATAAGTGATAAAGATATTGATCTAGGAAAGATTTTTTTGGGTCTACACCGTCTTAGGTGTGGTGGAAGATTGGAAGGGTTATTTATGTACATGTACTTTTTTATTTAGAGGGAAATGCATTCCAAAGTTTTGATGTTTCTTTGACTATATTTATTCAACATGTTCCAATCCATACATTGTTTGAAATGTTAACATATTATTATGTCAGCAATCCAAACTGAAAATTATGTTCATGCATTTCTGCTGGCATGTGCAATATATACCCCATTAGTCATTAATGGCTAAAGTGTTTGCTGAAATAATGAGACAATTTAATAAAATGTCATTGCATAAGCTGTGCAAAGGGAATGGGCATGATTTTCCTAAGTAAGAATAGTCCTGTAAGTATTAAAACTCTATGAGCTTTATTATTTACCTTGTACAGTAAATTAAATTTACCAACTTAAAATATAATTAGGAATCCATCTCTTTATGTGTGTTACATACAGTACATCAAATATACAATGTACATATCTATATTTTGCATTCTTCGCGTACCAGTTTGTCATAGTTCATATCTCATATCAGCTCATTATTTTTCAATCAAGGAATATATTTATTTTTTTGTACCAATTAAAGATGTGTAATAAAGGGAAAAAACGGTGACAATGGAATTTATGAGGAGACAATGAAACTAGCAATCAAATCAAATGATTAATTTCATCCCTGTATCATGATTGGTAGAGGTCATGTATGGTTCATAATTTATTCGCTTTTACCTTCACAGGTGAAGTGAATTAAGACGGAAGCCTTGCTGCAAGGCTAGTTGGAGGGACTTTTTAGATTGCTTGGCGCCCTAACCTTGCCTCTCAGACCACCGGCCAAATAAATCGCAACCTTCCACCTCGCTGACTCCAATTAATGCTTCAAGTTCACGGAGGGAAGCAGGCAGTCGGGGGCGTGGGAAAGGGGCGACATGATTTCACCTGCGTGGGACTGAGGAATGAACCATTGAATGAAGGTAGGCATTTGTGTGTAATGAGCAGAGTGTGTATGGTTGAAGGGAACTGATTATGTCAAAGATTTGTAAACTTTTTTTTCACTTGTTAATATCCATTGGTGATTTTGAGTGTTATTATGTAACATTTGTAGTAAAAATGAGAGGAGGTAAAAATGAGTTGTTTACAATGTATCTCTGATGACTGTCAGAAAAGGCCCATCTTACTCAAACTCTAAATGGTTGATGATTGTTTTACCTGACTGCTAAGAAAGCAGTATATGCTTGTGAGTAAGCAACTGGGGGACCTGCAGCTTTAAGTCCTCTCCAAGGGACTTAGTAATGAGGATTAATGCCTTACCAAAGGGCACTAGCGCCTCGACTAGGTTTCAAACTCTTGATTACGAGACCACTGCTCTACCACTGAGCCATCACGCCTCCTCAAATGTAATTTATTCTGTACATGATTTTTCACCTGTGGTATCTGCAGATTAAAATGTTTTTACTCTGCATCTCCATGTACAGTCAAACCCGCTTTAGTGACCACCTGTATAGAATGACCACCTGTCCACAAAGACCACATCTTTTGTTCCCTTGAAAAATGGTTTCTCATTGAAATGTACGAAAGGAACCCGTACATAAAGACCACCTGTCTACAAAGACCACATTTTTTGTTTCCCTTGAAAATGGTTTCCCATTGAAACCTGTACTAAAGGAACCTGTACATAAAGACCACCTGCCTGAAAGGACTACTTTTCTTGTCTCCCTTGAGCGGTCTTTCTAGACAGGTTTCACTGTACTACTAATGTTTATTTCTCCATGTGATGCTGACAAATGAAGGAGAGTACACAGTCATGTTCTAGCATGTTGGACTCTGTAGGATTGACCCTGGGACCCGTTTCACAAAGCCTTTTTCCAATGACAAATGACCAAAATCAATGACAAATCTGCTGATAACCAATCAGAAGCAAGGATTTCAGTAGCTTATAACAAAAACTCTCATTTGTCACTGATGACAAGTTTTGTGAAATGGGCCCCTGATCTATGGTAGATATGAAAACACTTTCCTGAAATTTGCTGCAGGCCGGTGTCTGTTTGGAGCCAGAAGGGCGTTACCTTATATACTTGACCACAACTTGAATGCCCTTCTGACTATTAAAGCCACACTGTACTACTTGTAGCTACTTGCTCCCTCTATATAGAAAACTTCCCCAATCGGTGCCTGTTAGTCCCCCATGATCATCTTTTTCTTATGTTAGTTGAGAGCTGAGTTAATGAGATATAGCCACCTGTCAGTGACCTCGCTGTGTGGTCTAATCCCTTCTGGCCCAGTAGTATTGACGGTCTTTAACAGATTATGTGCTTCAGAATTTATTTCATCTTTATGGTTCAAGGTTAGGGTTGTGATTACAGGTTTTAGGCTAGGTTTTGGAGAAGGGGTTAGAGTTAGGATTCCAGTTGTAAAGTGTTATAGGTTTAGGGCTAGAGTTTAGGGTCAGAGTTACCGATCGGTTTAGGCTTTTTGTAAAGGTTAGAGTTAGGATTGCTAGGCTTGTTGACTTTAGAGCCCGGCTGGATGCAAGTATATAGCTCTAAAGGCGACTGTGCTAAGGTGATGTCATCTGTTTGGAGTCACAATAACTGATACACTATGCACTGCAAGACAGAGTCAATGCCTTTATGGCTTTGAACATATGATGCATGTGTTTCTTTTGAAATAAATCTTTTGCTATTTGAGCAGCGATGCTAAAAATAAGACACAATATCAAGTCATCAATAGAAATGAACGAGGACCCTATATAGAACATTGTTTGACTGTTATAGACACCGAAAAATAGAGTCCAATTATACCCATGACGTTTATATCTTGTGTCTATTTCTGGAAACTTGATAGCGTAAAGATGTTTTGAAATTGACCTTGATATCAAAGCCCATATTGTTAGAGTAGCATCTTATATCTGTAGGCCTGTATAGGCGATGTGTAGGGTTTGACAATTACAAACGATTGGTGAGTTGACCCAACTATCGGTCAAAATTACAGCTAGCATTTGTTGACCTCATTGGCTGATATTAGCTGAAATTGACTTATCAGGAGAGAAAGAGGAAGAGAGGAAGAGACGGAGGGGAAGAGAGAAAGAGACAGAGGAAGATAGGAAGAGACCGGTCAGGGAGGAGGGATATACATGTACATAAGATAAGATGTCACTACTCCAGTGCCAAAGGGAGAGTACTGTAATATAGTAGTTTAAAGAGTGGGATGGAGGGAAGAAAATAGGAAATTAGAATTTGTGATATAAATGGAGGACGGAGTAGTCATGAACAAGTGGCAGGATATTTTTGGTGACCTAGAAAGGAAAAAATGTGAAAGAGTTTGAGAGGAAAATTCAAAATATAGAGAAGAGTGAAAGAGAAGAGAAAATGGAAACAGAAGGAGCGAATGGATAATAGTGAGAGATAGTTTAGGAGAGAGAGAGAGTGAGACAGGGCAGAGAGAACAAGAAATAGAAAGAGAAACTGGAAGAGAAGAGAGAAATAGTGACACTGATGGAGAGATATAGAAGGAGAGAAAGCTAAACGGACATACAGCGCAGTGAAAGAGAGAAAAAGACATCAGAGATGAAGAATAAGAGAGAGTGAAGAGGATGAGAACATCAATATTTTTGCTTGGACGGGGGCACGAGGGTTGTAAATCATTCGACTCTGAAATCTTCCCCAATCAGGTACAATTTCACGGAGCGATGGATCGGTCCTCGAATTGACCTGGCGTCCTTGTCGATGAACTTGCAGGACTGTCGCTTCTGATTCGGCCCGGGATTTCCTAACCCTTAGATTACAAATTAGTGGCCTCTGTTTCGTTGTTTTCCAAGCCCCCGCACCAATCCGTTCCCTGCCCTTTGCTTATCCATTTTACAGTGTCGTTGCCCAATTTTGAACAGTTTAAAATCCACGGCGACAAATTTTCTTGGCAGTTATTGCTGACCTAGCTAGCTAGCTAGAAGAACAAGATTTGCTCTAGACCGGTTCTTAAAGCATGGATATTAGAGATTGTGACCTAATTAAAGACAGACTTTGGTATAATAATTGGATGAAGTCAGGCTTGCTTCCTGTAATTAGTTTGTATGGGTCAGATTTGAGAGATATGATATAAGATGTAGGATTCCAGAATATAAATGAGAAAAATCCATAGGAAAGCTTTGAAAATTATGAAGGTTTTCACCAACTAATGAGGCCTTGTGTACCTTAATTTTTGTTGCTGTGGCCTTGATTTGCACTTGCATTGGAGCATTAATTTTAGTAATTAAATGCAATCAATAATTTTTTTTAGATAAGCATGCCTTCCAACTGACTTAAGTTTATGAAAATCATCCATTTGTATGCTTTTGTCAGGCCCACCAAGAATATTAAGCAAAGTGAATTGAAGGACATTTATAAGCAAAGTGAATTAAAAAAAAGTGATTTATAAGAATTTTTCATTTGTTTGAAGCAGCAAGGGCATTAATGCTGTATTTAATTATTTGAATTAGTGCCCACGTGGCTCCAAACAGACAATACGTAATCATAGTGGTTTGAAGTTCAAGTTCAAGTTCAGTTTATTCAATTCCAATAAAATATACAAAACAGAATACAATCATGACAGAATAAGAGTATAAGTCGATCAAGAATACAAAATAAGGTAAAATTATAAAACTATAAAATGATACATCAGATAACAACATAAGATAGAGCATTATTGGAATTGGGTGGCCATAAAAAACCATGTGGATTTGTCGAGACGACCACCCTTGATTAAGGTAAAATACGTTTCATTGAACATTCAATATAATATAGAAAATTTAAAAGATAATAAAGTACTATAAAGGAATAAACAATTATGAAAATATGACATAATTTATTTAAAAAATACATATAACCGCACAAACCCACCACAGGACAATACAAGGCAGTAAAATCAACATTTCAACATTTCAAACACTTGTGATTACCGGTAAGTACGATTTGAGTTTTCTTTTAAAGGTATTCATTGAGTTAAGTGATTTTATTTCTAGTGGCAGATTATTCCAGATAACAGGAGCATGATGTCTAAAAGAGGATAGTGAGTAAATTTTTATTAATAGTCCATAGATGATATTTATTTCTGCTTCTTGTATTATGGTCATGAACAGTTGTATTTGAAGTGAGCATTGATGATAATGATTTATGGAGCATATTCTGCTTATGTTTAAAAAGTAATATTGAACAGTAGTAAGAGTTGAGTTTGAAGGAATAGTTGTAAAATAGTTGTAAAAAAAGTGAATTGAAGGAATATATCTAAGCTTAAAGCACCATGCAGAATTGTTGAAAATGGCTTATGTCGAAAGGGTGGGTAGCATTGCGTTGCGTCCCGTTGACTTGAACGCGACCATTCGTCCAAAGCCCCCCCCCCCCCCCCCCCCCCCCCCCCCCCGGTTTTGCCAATAAGGTGTGTTGGGAGTGTCGCGTCGCGTTGACTGGAACACAACCATTCGTCCAAAGCCTCCCCCCCCCCCCCAGTTTTGCCAAAAGGGTGTGTTGGGAGTGTCGCGTCGCGTTGATTGGAACACAACCATTCGTCCAAAGCCCCCCGCCCCCCCCCCCCCGGGTTTGCCAAAAGGGTGCGTTGACTAGTCTTCCACATCAGTCGTTCATAGAATTTAAGGAATAGAAATTTAAGTCGTTGAAATTCAAATAATCAAAATAGAAACATATTACAAATTAAATAAAACTAATTTTTTTCCGTATAGGCTGTTGAAAATCGTATCTCATTGCATAAAGGAAAAACTGTATCAAACGGACATGGAGCTGTTACATCTAACATACCGGTATCACCTGTATCTTTATTAGGCTCAGTCTTGACAAAACTAACATTCACTGATATCACCAACAATAAGGGTTTCATGTTGCCTAATGTCACATCTTTCCCTTCCACTTGAGTTCGCTGAGCAAAATAAGTGATTTCGAGGAATACTTGTTGTTAGCTGAAATATGTGAGAGTGGAACCCGCGCCTAAGAGACAAAACGGGGGCACCAGGGGGCAGATTGGGGGTTAACTGATGTCATAGCGTGCAGGTGTCTTGCGCCGCTCCGTACTAACAGTGTCGCAACTCAAGACTTCTGCCCCCTAGCTACATCCATTGATTCCGTCAACCAGTGAGATAGAGATGAAGACAAAAAAAAAACATCCTCTGAAAAAAGGAAGACCCCCATTTAGACAAGAAGATCTGTACTGTATGTGGTACAAAAAGTCTTCAACTGTATGATTAGTACCATATGAGCTGTTCATACAGATATTTTTGTGGATAACTGGGACAGAGACATGTTGTTTTCATGATAATCGCTACCTTTATTATCAATACATGTTTGCAGATATGCATTGCCAGATCATGGTCAAAGAATATTTAATGACTTGCTAAGTCATTATTTTTCTAAATCTGAATGTCGTTCGACAAAACATGGTAAAGCAAACAGAGATTTGAGATTTGCTTCAATGAAACTTGAAGAATTAGGGTCTATTGCTCTTGTGACCATCATAAAACTGGGTTGGCATTTAATGTGAGCACATACTGGTACGACTGGCCAGCTGTAATTTTGTACAAATCGCGCAATGGCCATGAAGTAAACTGGAAATAATCACATTGTATGAATGGACCTCCCCCAAACTTGTTTCTCTACACTAGTGCACCATTCCTTTATACAGTCATCTTATTCTGTGCAAATGCCTCTTTCACACTGCAGTAATTCTTTACACACATATCTATCATTGTACATTTTCTCTTGTGTGAATGAGCTGAGAAAGGAGAGAGAGAGAGAGAGAGAGAGAGAGAGAGAGAGGAAGAGAGGGAGAGAGAGAGAGAGAGAGAGAGAAAGAGAGAGGGAGGGAGACAGAGAGACAGACAGAGAGAGAGAGAGAGAGAGCCTATAAAGCAGAGAGGAAATTGCTTTAGAGAGAAGGTTTCCTCATTTTGCTAAGGTATTGACTAATTCAATAATGAAGGTGCTTTTTTTTCTTAGAAAGAGTGTGTGTGCTTTACCCCTTTATTCAGGGTACCTCATTTTTAAAGAGTCAAATTCAGCATTCTCAAATTTAGATCTTGGGTGTTTACAATTCTTTTCTGTGTATGTACTTAGCCTATTAAGGAAATGAATTATCAGATTTATCAATTAGAAAAAATAATATTGAGTACTATTGTATTTCAAATTTTCATTGTTTGGTTATAAGACAAGGAGAAGCTACTCTCAAGGGTTGATTCCTGTTGATTTATGTCGATTCCTGTCGATTCTTGTAGATTCTTGTCAATTCCTTTTGATGTGCAGGGCTGTATACAACTTATATATTGTTATTCAAACATTTCAATATATTTCATGAATTTTGAATATTTTTAAAAATAATTTTCTCAGACCTGCTAAGCTCCACCCTAAAAAAAAAAGTTCCAGATCTCATTCATCTTGTGACATCATCTGTCTATCATTAGTGAGCTAACAGGAGACAGTGGGATGTAATTGTCCCCAGCTCAGCACATGCTCACAAAGGTATTGCATTTTTTCATACGATACCTCCACACTACCTTTCTTTTCCTGGTGATGCTACAACCCTGGGCTACAACACACCTGACATAGCAACTCCTATGTTGGTATTGTATGGTCTTTTGTAAAGAGGTGGCCAGCTCTGGGGAAGCTATACCACTGTCTCCTGTTAACTTACTAATGATTGAATTTATCTTTCATGAAATTCAATATATAATTGTAAATACTGTACTATCATTTGTTGTATTATTTTATGACACACATATTCTAAGAGTAAATACGGGATTCAAATGTTTCTGCTACAGACATCTACAGACTACTGTCCCGCATATCCAATTCCATGTATGTTTGCAGCGTTCTAGAAGTAACAGAGACTCGATATGTTGCAGGCAAATCTTTAAAACGCCGCAGTAGCCCAAAGGCTACAAACACAGGTGCCTAAAAGAGAACAAGAACGAGATAAGACCAAATTGAATGATAAGACCCATGTTTAGACAAGCATTAGCGTTTCCTTTTATTACAAGTTAACCTGGATAAAGTTGTCAGATTGAGGGTAACCGGGCTAGAGATTAGTAATCAATAATCGAGATCTTCTTCTTTCCTCTGTGACGATTCTTTCAGGGCATGCGGCGGCAGTCCCTTTTAAAAAAGTTTATCTGATTTTAATACTATCTGTAGGGTTCATCCTATACCTTGTTTCAGGATCAAGTTGCAGGTTTTAAGTTTACTTCAAAGAATGGTAATTATGTTACTTGATGGGGCCTGATTGTAACGATTGTGCACCCCAATTGACCGGGTTCTAGTACTGCTTTGTATTCCTCTTCTCATAGAATGTTTTCAAATTTAACTTGTTCGTGGAACTTTTAGAGAGCTGAACAAATAGAAGTTTGTAAAGTATGTGGCCTTTGAATGAAGTGAATCGGTGAATGTTAAAATCAATGAACAGTTAGAGGGTAGGAATGGATGAGCAAAAGGAATCAGGAGAGAGAAATAATTTGGAAGAGGAAGGAGTAGAGAGAAAGGGTGGTTTGGGAAGAGGTGGTTGATGATGACGAGGAAAGATGGAGAAGGAGGAGGACCAAGAGAGGAGGTTGAGGGGAAGGGATGAGAATTCGGGTGAGAGCTGAAGAAAGGAAAAGGAGGTCATGGGTGAAGTTGTGAAGCAAGCAGAGGATGAGATAAATGAGGAGAAGGAGGACCTGGAGAGGGGGTTAAAGAAGGAGGGGGGGGGGGGGGGGGTGCTGAGAAGTAGGGGGGGGGGGAGAGATGAAGGAAGAGAAGGAAAGTGGGTCTTGGGTGAGGTTGTAAAGCAAGTGAAGGATAAGATAAAGGAGAAGGAGGAGGGGGTGGTTGTGTTGATAAGGAGAAAAGGAGATGGAGAAGGGGGACAGGGAGAGGAGAATTTGGGAAGGAGGAGAAGGGGAGAAGAGAAGAAGGTGGAGAAGGATAGTGAGGACAAGGAGAAGGGTACTAAGAAGAGTTGAAGGAAGAAGACAGTTTTAAAGAGAATGAAAAGGGGAGGAAGAGGAGGAAGAGGCAAAGGGTTATATGTGGTGGAGGAGGGGTAGGGAGAAAAGGAGGCGAAAAATTAATGTGATGGATAAAAGGCCAAGAAGAATAAAAAGAAGAAAGAGAAAAGGAAATGTTGAAGAAGAATATATTTTTGGTTAATATGGAGGATGAGACCAAGCCAAGTTGGAGAAAGAAAAGGAGACAAAAATATAAATGAGGAAGAGATAGAGATCTGGGGTGGAAAATTTCAAAATTTATACTTACAATAATCAAAGCAAATACTATTGATTTACAGTATTCAATAATTTCTCTAATGCCCAAAGATGAGTGATCATTTTCTCAAGACAAAAACAAAGGATTGATGCAGCGGTTTGCTGTGAAATACAAAAGAGTACAAATATAGAAAAATAGCATTAAGAAGAGAAGTTCAGGAGACAGAAACAGAAAGAGATTGTTTACAGGAAACGTTAGAGCTAGATTGTTGGTGACATAAGCTAAGAACATTCACCTTAGTTTGAGCGGAGACGGATGAGTTCTTGAAACCAAATCATGATAGAAGATGCGATCATCCATCTTGTCGGAGATGAAACTCTTGTTATGTCTCCCTTTAAAGGGAGGATGTTGTCAGTTTCCATGTAAAGAAGGTCACGATTTGCTGACACAAGACTTGGTGGACAACAACAACCAGTAATGGTTGTACAAGTCTAGCACACAACAAACACAGAAACTTGTTGTTAATCAGTCATGCTTGAAATATGCATCATATGAGTTACATCAAATGAAAAAAGAGGATGTAAGCTTTACGAATATGTGTCATTTATTAATTTCAATTGTGATTAAGAAATGGTAAAATATCGATCATTCTCGGTTTCGTATTTTCTGGGACGCACTGTACATACCTTTATGGATATCTTTAAAAACTCACATCAGGCACACTGAAGTTCAAGTTGAAATTCCTCTTCTGTACTCCTCCCCCCCCCACACACACACACTGATGTACCACAATCACTACAGCTTAAGATAAAAAAGGTTGCCCCTACCCCTAGTGAAGTTCATGTTTAAATCCCTGCACCATTGCCACAACTGCCCTCAATCCCCTCACACTTATACTGGCATACCACAGTCACGGTAGCTCCCGCACAACCACGATGCATGTCGCCCCCACCCTACCTCCGCGCACACCTGCGGACCTCCCGACCCCTGGCCGAGTGAATCACGCTCTTTATGTCAATAAAGTGCCCCGACAATTACCTCAAATTTTGAGACTGCAAATTTCATTGCCGCCAAATGGGGGAGGCTCTGCCTTTAAGGACGTTGAAAGAATTTGGCAGGTATATGTCGAGTTTGCTGGGGATTTTGGGCGCTTTATTTCATTTAGCGTTGAGAGTAGGTCACAGGGGCCGTGTTACTCACAGATAATGCGTTTTGAAACGTCAACGTTTAGCTGAGTCTATTCTCTTAGTAAAATTGAATTTTGGGGGGCTTAGGTGCAGTATCAGCTGAAATAACTTGAATTTGTGCATAGCAGTTTGATTGCAACACTGAAATGATAATTTGGACAGGAACAATTATTTATGTATCTGAAACAGTTTGGCTATGCATTGATTGAAGTATAATCAATAAATCTTTGTTAGATGTTATGCTTTTTGGATGCAACTACCGCTACTTATGATGCTTGAGCAGAGATTTTAAAAAGTCAAAAAGAACTTGTTGTTTATAATCAAGTGTATTAAGTTCAATGAAAAAAAACCTCAGTTTGTCCATAATTGTAATTGATAATTATTTGCCATAACATCTTACATTAGAAGCTGTTCCTTTAAAGTTTGACCAGAAGGGATTAGACCACCCAGTGAGGTCACTGACAGGTGGCTATCTCATGAACTCAGCTCTCAATTAGCATAAGAAAAAGAGGACCATGGGGGACCAACAGGCACCTATTGGAAATTTTTCTAGCAAGTAGCTACAAGTAGTACAGTGGGGCTTTAAGGCGATGCATTTTACGATTGACCCTTCTCTGTGATGTCACAATCGAAGACTCACACACTCGGAAAACAAGAGGGTGATATTGATCACTGCAGCCACATCCCTTAACATGTCAGTTGTTCCTCAGACATGCATCCTCAAGAAACTTGAGCCAGAATCAAGATCTCCTTGTTTGTCCTATTCTCAAATTAAGAACAGAATCTTTTGGATGATGTTAGACTTTTTTCTCAAGAAACAAATGCATGTAAGTGTTGTAGAACCTGCATGGAAAGACAACCTGTCTACAGTGGCCACTTTTCCTGTTTCGCTTGGGTGGCCTCGATAGACAGGTTTGACTGTAATTGCATTGAAAATGGTTGGGATTAATGTTTTGCTTTCCAGAGCTTGTAAACATGGTTTTGAACCTAGGACATCAATGTTCAGAGTATTTTGCTGTAGCTTGTAAGGAACCTCTGAGCCATCTTGTTTACCCTAATTAAAAACTGACATCAGAACTGTAACTGAGTTCATGACACATTTGAGGTTATATTTGCAACTGTGTAATTCTGACTAATCCAATCCTTAATTCAACTAGGGGCTTATACCTAAATGCCCCTTTTTATCTTTAGGTGATACTGAAATAATGATTATTCTAGTAAGCTGACCATCTAAACGATGACTAAGATAGTGCAAGTAGCTCATGACTTGTCTTATTTCAAAGAATACAGCAAACCTGAGAAGGTTAACCATTGGTTCTGTGACACCTGCTCCTGCAGCTATTGCTCTGTCTTCTATTCCTAACATCAATATAATTCGTACCTAGACTAGACCCAAAGCTTATTGGACCTAGCCCTAATCCTAACCCTGAAATTGAACATAACATAAATCTAATACAAAGCCAATTGCATCCAGAACCCTAACCTATTTTCTAAGACAAGAACCTAGAGAAATTGATGGTAGAGCATAATAAATAAAATGCAAAGCATAATACAAAACCCAATTGCATTCTGTGTCCCAGTCTTAATCCAAATTGCAATCCTAACCCTAACCCTAACCCTAATCCGAACCTGAACCCGAACTATAACCCTTACTCCCTTACTTAGAAAAAAAGCCAAGCACAATTGCACTCTGAAACCTAGCCCTAATCGTAATCATAATCGTAATCCTAACCCTAACCCTAACCCAAACACTAACCCAAACCTAGCCCTTACCATAACCTTAACCCTAACCCAACTCTAACCCTTACCATAATCCTTACTCCCTAACTTAGAAAAAAAGCACAGAACAATCATCATAGGAGCAAATGTCAAATCACCGTGTGGCAGTATTTCTGACAAATCTATCCCTTTATTGAACCTGGAGCTCATACCTAAACGTCCCCTTTTTATCTTCAGCTGATATCTGAAATAACGATTATTCCCGTAAGCTAACCATCCAAACGATGACTAATATAGTGTGAGTATATATAGCTGACTTGTCCTGTTTTAAAGAAAGAAGACAAAGAAGAGGGGAAGAAAGAGGAAGGAGGAGGAGAAGGGGGAGGGGGAGAAGGGGGTGAAGGAGGGGAAGAAAGAGGAGGAGGAGAAGGAGGAGAGGGAGGAGAAGGAGAAGGAAAAGAAGAAGTAGAATGAGAAGAAGACAGAAAAGGAGGAAGTACAGAAAGAGGTGAAGGGAAGGAGGAGAATAAAAAGGAGAATAAGAAAAAGGAGGAAGGGGAGAAGAAGGAGGTGGAGGAGAAGGAGAGGAAGAAGAAGAATGAAGGGGTAAACATAATTACAATGTAAAGCGCAAACGTACCATTAGGCACTTTACAAATGTACGTATTATTAATATTTTTGTTGAGGAGGAGGAGAGAAGAAGAAGTAGAAAAGAAGGAGGAGGATGAAGAAACAAATAGAAAACATCCAAGAAGGTTAATTATCTGATATCTCCTTTTAGTGTGACTCATGTCATGTGATTGTTTTGGATGATTAAGACGTTCATGGTCCGATCACCACCTGAATGTTTTGAGTCACTGTAAAGGTGAAAAAGGCACATTTTGGGTAAAAAATGCAACAGCAGAGAGGACACTATTTCCGCATTAAGGTTCTAGCAAAGAGGATCTTCAATATTACTTATTTAAAGATAATTTAAATATGAAATTAGGAGCAGTGTTTATATTGTAACTTTAAGATGACAGAGAACATTATTGAGGTGTTACAAAAATATGAGATGTAGTTACATGTGTATCAGTCAGAATGGAGTGGGAGAGATGGGAGGCGAGGGAGTGAGAGAAAGAGACAAATAGAGAGAAATAGAAAGAGAAAGTGATAGAGTGAGAGTGAGAGCGAGAGATATAGAGAGAGAGAGAGGAAGAGAGAGAGAGAGAGAGGAAGAGAGAGAGAGAGAGAGAGAGAGGGGAAGAGAGAGAGAGAGAGAGATATATTAAGCAGAGAAAAAGTAATGGATAGATTTAGTCATGTTAGTGTAGAAGTGTAGGACTATCCTAAACGGTGAAGGAAAATATAACACACCCTCTCACACTCCAAAGTTCTTTGACCTCTTGTTTTGAAGGACAAATCGTAAGTCCTGTCTTTGGCTATTTATCAGGGCATTGACCTTTTTCATGGCGTAATGGATGGCAGCAATATGAGTGTCCGAAAGAGGAAGTGGGATATGGATAGATGGAGAGAGACAAAGAGCAGAAAGAAGAGAGATAGAGAAAGAGACAGATAAATAAAAAGTTAAGATAGAAAGAGAAAGGAAAAATATTGAGAAAAAGAGGCAAGAAATAACGATCTTTTCACAAAGTGTTATTGGTCATCCTAAGTTCAGCTAGACTTTGAAAGCTTGGCCTGGGAAAGAGTTCCAAACCAACCTGCACTTTTCATCCAATTACAGAAGACTTCTAGATGACAACTACAACTGAAGATGTCAAAAACCTGTCCATTTTGGTTTAGAACTGTTATTTCCATCTTCCGATATTGTTCTTGCATAAGCAGCATATTTTGTTTGTCAAATTCTCTGTTTTCCCCATGTTAGCAAGGATGTTTTTACTCCTGAAGAATTTCTTTGAGGTAAACAAGAAATGGGGATGATTAATCTGCATTCTGAGTTTGATTTTCTTTTTTTCAACCTTTTTTCTAAGCTGAGCACTAGATGAATGTTCTTTTTTGAATTGTTTGAATTTAAAAAAGATGGGGAAATAAATATAATAGGGATTGAAATCAAATTTAACAGTACAGTTTACAGAAATGAATAGAACAGGAATTAGGTCAGTACTTTCCCAGAGCAAAAAAAAAAAATAAAATAAAAAAGTGTCAAAACAATGTAAAGATAATCAACAAGTACATTTTGTCAACATACCACCTGGGAAGAAGGCATGATAAAAAATGTTTATGGAAAGGAAAGGAGAGGAAATGAAATATGGTCTGTATAGACAATTAGTCTTTGCATAGTGTTTCATAAAGCAGGTTCTTCTGTAATCAAATACACAAATATAACAAACATTTGATTTACTATGAAAAAAGTGATATCTACATTTGCATCAAATGTACAGACAGCTACCTGCCAATATAGAAATCATTTTACTTGTCTCCTCTGTACAGTCTTAGGTATCCATTTACATACCTTTTCACTGCAGAATCGTTCTAAACACCTGTATATAAAGAATAATTAAACTATTTCACAGCATGACCCTATTGCAAATCTCTTCTCTTCTCTCCCTTGAGTAAGTGGTCTTTATACACAGGTTTTACTCTCACATCTATGTCACAACAGAATCCCTACAATACGAATCAGTGGTTGATCTCTCTCTCTCTCTCTCTCTCTCTCTTTTTCCCTCTCTCTGTCTTTCTCATGAATGGAAACGACATTGACCTCTGTGTATTCCAATTAAGCGGCTCGGCAGACGAACCTGCTGCTCAGATCGTTATCAGTCGTCAAGCTAAATCGGGGTTAACTCATTTTCTCCCAGGTGGCTTGCAATGAAAAAGACATCAATTTGGCTTTCACTTTGGCACAGAAAAATAGGATTGGGTACCGGCCTAAAGAGGAAACTAGCTGTATGATAAACTTTCTCAATGTTTATTATTTTCTTTCATAATGAAATCAAACCGAATGCACAAATCTTTGTTAAGTGCCTTGTTTCCGATTATTTCATTCATCTGTGACAAATAATTGTTTCAATAGTCAAAATGTGAATTGCAAAATTAATTTTTGCTAGGTAGCACAAACATTATGGCTTTTCCTAACTATCAACGCATACTGCATGCAATTCACATTGGGGAGGAATGAGAAATTGTTAAAGTTTCAAATTTTTGATATGATAAAGATTACATTAAAAAAAAAAAAGATAAAGCACTTATTACTTGATTTACTACTTTAATGTAGCGCATACTTTCCATAAAACCATCCAAATCTGACAAAATGTTGTTTATTTGTCCTACAACAGTAATCATCTATGCTCTTACCTGATAACTACAAACTTCAAAAATAATACAAAGCAAATAATTATCATATTTCATGCACTTATCATGCATGGGCTTATTGAGACGAAAAATATGAGGCCAATTTGCAGCACTGGACATCCGTTTACCGATCCATACCTCTCGTCATCCTATTCTATGCTAATTAGTAATCTAGACTGATTGATTGGTTAAGCCCTCTGCTATTGATATTCCTTTTTACCCTAGTGGGCATTTCCATGCATGGACGCATCGTTCATAATGTTTCTAGAGGAGAAAAATAACTGGAGCATATACAGAGACCAATGCATACAGAACAGCATGCAGAAACCCATATCAATATGCGTTTGTGTTTGATAATGATAATAATAATAATACACAACATTTATTAGACGCATAATATGGGTGTTTCTAAGCGCACCATTATCTTACTAAAAATTAGTGACCAACACTTATGATAGAATGGTTTAGAATGTTGCCTTATGCTAACAAATTTAGCACTTATACAAATTAACTGCAAATCAAGCAAAATGAAGTGCTTTAGCTTGGGCTAATGTAATTTTCTAATTTCGTTACTTTTAATATACAGTGAAACCTGTATGTAATGACCGCTAAAGGGAGACAAGAAAAGTGGTCTGTATATTATTGGCAGGTGTTCTTTATGTAGAGGTTCCTTTAGTAAATGTTTCAATGAGAAACCATATTTAAGGGAAATTAAAAATGTGGTCTTTATAGACAGACGGTCTTTATATGCAGGTGGTCATTCTATGCAGGTTTGACTGTATTAATCCAAACCATTTCTTCTCTCCATCAATTTCACTCTCCTCCTCCTGCTCTTCCTCTCATCTTACCCTCCTTCCTTCATCCTCTCCTCCTCACATACTTAGTAAGGTATACCCATAATCAATACTGCATTACTGGACGAATTTGCGTCCTGCACCATGGTCTCGCTCTGCGAATCCTACGTGCCTCAGAGTGCGTTTGTCCTCCGCTGTTTGTAGATTTGTTCTTTAATCTCTTTGGTTGGGTTGGATGGATGTTTGATGTTCCTAAATAAATATTCAACTTCCCATTTCTTCTTTTTAGAGGGTGCTGTTATTTGCGATATTAGTGAGGAATCCTAACCAAAGTGGTCTTGAGTTTCTCATATATTTTATAGATTGTCTTGAAAGATTATTAGCTTGGACATTGGAAATTGTCGAGAGTGTCTGCTAGATTTATAAATTTGTAAATTGATTCCAGTTGAAATGTAATATTTGATATTCCAATTTGAAATTGATGATAACAAAAACAACAATAATAACAACAACAACAATAATCATAATATAACAATTTTATTTACCCAGGGAAGCCTCCTCAGCATTTATCTAGCAAATATTTATCTAAAATTTAATAATTAATTAAGGATTTTTCATCAGCGATCTTGTATGACATTGCTAATATTCACTTCGCTTGAATGGGACATCTGGGAGTTTATGTTGTTGTTTTATATCAGTGATATTTTTTTGTTGGTAGCCAAGGGTAGGAAATAGTAATGAAATGTTGGGAATCTTGTTAATAATTAAAAATTGTGAAGTAAATTGTCATCAGTACGTTACTTTCAATATGCCATTTTATCTAATCAGGAACATAAGTATGTCTTGCAAAATTTTCCCATTGGTGACTGCTCTTCATTTGGTCTGGAAATCATTTGTTTTTTAAATAAATAAAAAAAAATTAACCTTGAATTTGTACATGTTTTTATCCAAACAGACTTTCCTATTCTTTCAATACACATTATTTTCCCCTTTAAAATTGTTGGTATTCCAAACTGACGTCATCCAATAGCGCAATATTGCATTTAAAGCCAAACCCATATAGACTGTTGATTGATATCCCAAGGTTGGTCCGCCATTATACAAACCGCATCCAATAAGCACTTCCCTTCAAATGCCAAATAGCTGTCAGAATATATGTATATTGTGTAGGTTTTTATCCCGAATAGAGATCCCAATGGACAACTTCGGGGGGGGGGGGGGGGGGGGGGGGGGAGGAGGAGGTGGATAGCAATGTGTAATGTCATTGGAAATTGGAGTTAGACATTACTTAAACGTTGGTGCTTAAATTGTACTAATAGGCAAATATTCTAATGATAACTGTTGGACTATTTTTATATTGTGTTGGTTTAATTCCAAATAGAGCTCCGCTGTACAAAGGGGGAAAAAGATTGTATTATGTTATCTGGATTTGAGTTGACATAAGATGGTTGTGATGCCAGTGTGCGATAGACAAAAATTGAAATAAATGTATGCAATATTAAACTAAAAAATTAACTGTTTACAAATTACAGGCTTCAAACTTGTCATCATTGCCAGAGAATACTGGATGTGAATTAAAAGATACCAGTATTTTAGATTTAAATGATATTTCATAATCAATACTTTTCTGGGACTCTTAATGACCAAATGCCTTGGACTTGCCCATTTTCATTTTCCCCATACTATGGTTTCAGTGGTAGCTAGTGGCAACCAGAAAGCTTAGAACATGCTTGCCTGACATAGCAATGATTAACACATGCAGAATGCATAGAACTAACTATTGATATGTATTAACTTATATCAGGTGAATCTACTTGAGGGCCTTCTGATAGAAAATTTCAGAAACTTTAAAAAATTTGTGAAAAAAATTATTGCTATGCATTAAAACCTTGTCATGCATTCATGCTTATTCAAATACATCATGACAATGTTGCATTAGGCCCAAGGTCGACCATGTGACTGTCAATTTCTATCCTCCGATCATCATTAACTCATCTCAAACCGCCCTTGGTGTATAATTTCACCACGGCTAAACATAAAACAGACTAGGGCATTAACGCCCGCACCCGTCTCTCTATTCCACTCTTCAGCAAATAGCATCAAATACCAAACATTTCTTCCCCACTCCACGCAATCGCGGTAACGATTCTTGATTAAACCCGGAGTGTTTGAGGAGTTCTTTCCGAGGCAACAGCATGGTCAAACATTGGCGAGGCTAAGCGTTCATATCATCGTATAGCCTCGTTCAGACATGAAGCATCTAAAAACGATGCTGCATTGAAATGAAAAGAAAAGAAATGATGTGTAAAATGAAAATAGAGTGTAGCTCCATGTTGCAAAGAATCCTGAACTTAAAGATAAAGTTGAATTCTGGTAATGCGATAACTTTGTGAAAGAAGCTAGATGGATGTAATTTGAAAAAGGGTGAGTTTCAGCGTGTCCACACACAAACATTTTTATCCCGAAACTCTATAATGAAACGTCGTATAAATAATCATCATATTTTATTGTGAGTGGACACGGGGTATGTCATACAACATTATTGGTGTATACTGTTAGGTTTTGGAGTCATTCAAATGAAAAGTGATTGATTCAAAGTCGTTGAAATTTACAAGATTTGCACATGGAAATTGTAATGTGGTTCAAAGTTTTCAACCCAGTGTTTCTCATCATGTTTTTCGAATATGAGGGCGTTTGAAGAGGAATCCTTATAAGGGACAATCTCTGAAATGAATGCTCTCAAATTATTCTTGTCACACTTTTGACCGGAACTCAGCCTTCTCTTTAAGATACATAAATGCAAAGCGCATTATGCTTTAACATTTTTATTTTCACTCTGCCTTTTATTTTTGAGGGATCTGGAGTGGCCTACAATGTTATGTGTGAACAATGCGTTATCACGCCATTTGAAAACGAAAGTGGGACACACCAGATTTGTTTAGAACATCATAATGCTGCGTAAATGTGCCTCGTAAATGTCATGGCCTCTCATTCCACTTATAGCGGATGCCACCTAATTAATTGCATTGTTTTTTGGTGTCTAGTCGAAAGGCTACAAATTACTGATTTGCAGCAAACCATTGAAACTCTGATTGAATTTCTATCAAGCTTATCAGCTCCTGCGAAAAGTTATTTTACAAAAATTAACTTATATCAATTTCACCTTGTACGAAAAGTATGTCAAATGTACATCAAGGCTAGAAATAGATTTCTATTGAGGAGAATGATTAAAATGACTTCCGTTATCTCTGAGCACTTATTATCTGGAACAGTAATAGCTGAGTCTTCTAAAGCTTAGTTATGATTGCTCACGGTTGGGAGAGGAAATTGCATTTGGATTTGCCCATAGGCATTCTGACTTTGGAATTCAATTTTCACTGATCTTGCTGTTATTAGATATTTTATTGAATCTGTGTCTGTTACTAGTTGAAGAATGAAAAATTAAAGGTGGAATGAAAGAAGGAAAAATACTTATAACACTTCCACATCTGGTACTACATTTTACTGCTACTACTGCTACTACTTCTACTGCTGATTCTGCTGCTGCCACTGTCGCTATTGCTACCACTACTTTTGTTACTACTACTGCCACTGTCACTACCAATACCACTACCGGTACCATTACTACCGTCACCATGACCACTGATATTACCATTTTTGTTGCCACTAGCTACCACTTCAACTACAACTTCACCTACTATCACCACTACCAGTACTACCACTACTACTACCTCTGTCTCTACCACTATCACTACTGCCACTGCCACTACCATTACTACTCTCTCTACCATTATCACCACCACTACCACTGCTACTAACATCAAGATATTATGCTATGGATAAATTGTCACTGTTAACACTTTCCTATATACTCATAGCAAGAGACATGTGTTTCTCTTTCGGCTTTTTTTCTCTTCCGCTCAAAACATATAAAGCAACTGAAGGTGTCAACACCTAGAAATTCCTACAAATAGAACATGAATGTCATGATCCTTTTAAAAACATTTACAGATTATTACAAATTATCTAGGGTAAATCTAGGAATGACGTAAAGATTTGACAACATGCATTCCACCTGACAGAGTTCATCTCCCCATCTCCACGCTTACAATTTAATTTGCTTTGTCAACCGAAGAGAAGTTGCGGTGCATCGTTGAATCGCCCCGCAGGAAAATGATTCCTCCCACCGTCCCTGCCTTCGCCACATCGTCATTCACGAGTTATTTTCATTCATCGTAATTTCCCCAGTGATCACCTTCGTGATTTCTGTAAGCTTATTTATGCGTTTTATTTATTTCCCCGCCCCCTAGACCCTCCGACTTCTTTCAGGAGCAACACGTGAAACGATGATGTGATGACATTTAAGAAGTTTATTACCCGTAGGTAGCGATGGATTATTTATTGGTCATCTCTTTATGGGGATCCCTTAAGAAAAGTAGCATGATTCTAAGATAAACGTAGCTATAATTCGGCATTTTTTCCCTCTATAAGGGATCTGGGGCAGAAGGACTTTTCAGGAAGAGATGGATTATTTATTGGGCATCTCTTTATGGAGATCCCTTAAGAAAAGTAGCAAGATTCTAAGATAAACGTAGCTATACTTCTGCATTTTTCCCTCTATAAGGAGATGAGGCAGGAGGACTTTTCAGAGAGGGATGGAAGAGCAGGGCAAAAAGAAATGTGATTATTATGATCACTGTTGCATCTTTTCATGCTTAGGGGAATGGAGGGATAGGGGGTGGGGGGGGGGGGGGGGTGGGACTTTAAGGAGTGGGATAGAAAGAGGGATGTAGATGGGCAATGCAAATATATTTAAATTGTTTTAATTGTTCTTTGAAACGTTTGGTAATAGAGACCAAGTATAATGTGGTTCAAAGACACCGAGAGAGGAAATTGATGTATCTGTCTTTAACTAAATTAGATGATTCTAGCATTGAGGATATATTTTGAGTAAGATTAAGGAAGACTTAAGGAAATTAATAGTGAGATACATTGCTAAAAGATAATGGGGGAAATATTCATAGTTTGATAAAGAGAGAGAGAAAGAGAGAGAGAGAGAGAGAGAGAGATAGAGAGAGAGAGAAAGAAAGAAATAAAGAAATAAAGAAAGAAATAAAGAAAGAAAGAAATAAAGAAAGAAAGAGGGAGGGGGGGGGGGGGGGGAGAACAAGAATCTGAGATAGAGAGATAGGAAGAGAGAGAGAGAGAGACAGAATATGCTTTATAATAGGGACGTTCCAGGATATGAAATATGAACACATGGAAAGAAAAAAAAACATTATCAGCAAACCATGTCATACCTTATCCTATCAAGTTAAAACTTCTAAGAACTGACAGGTCTAGGTAACCAATCTCCCAAGTTTCTTATCGCTACATTTCTCTCTCTCTCAAAGATTCAATTTCAGAAGGCCCTGTAGAGCAGGGAGATGGTGAAAAATAATATGAGACGTAAAACAGAATTCATCTTTTATCAGTTTTACTTGTCCCATTATTCATATCACCTGGTTGCTATCTACGATAAATCTTGATCAAACGTGAGAAGTGAAGAGCCATGGAGCTAGCATCTCTCGTGATGGACCGATCATTATTCTTTATGACACGCCGATGAAATTTCATCATACCTTTTTTATCAGAAATACAAACCCGGCGTATCAAAATTCAGCGAAACCAAAGCAAAAGCGATGCGGAGGATGATTGGCGGGTACACTATCTGTTTTATTCATGCATCTCCACACCACTCAGACATAGTGAACCCCTCAGTTGTGTCTACAAATGCCGGGCTAGAAAGGAGCCCCCTGGCGATTGCCATAAATAAACTATTTTCAATGAATACTAATTGTTATTTCATATCTTTTAATTGATTTTATGATAATTTGGAGTGTGAGAGGGGGGCAGGATAGAAGGGGAATGGTTCTTGAGCAGTTTTACTCCGGAATGGTATTGATTTTCCCCCCTCTTTTCTTTAGATGAAATCGGTATGAGTGTAATTTGGAGGAGGGGTTTTAGTTTAGGCGATGGGAGGCTTTATTTCTTTCTTAAGCTTAATATTCTTGCTTATGGTGTAATGAAACTTACAAATAGAAATGCCCCTGGTTAATTACAACATCCACAAGAATGTCAATATTTAGCCTTCCCTCAAAGCTTCTCGAATATGCATTGAAGAGGAAATGTAAATATTTAATATAGAGAAAAGTAGTTTTCAGTACTCTTAATAGATATGGGGTATATACATACAATACATGTAGGATTTCTAGCGTTTTAAAGGGAAAAATTAATGTTTCATTAAAAATATTCGTCAAGGATGGATTAAAAAACACAGATGCAGCCTGAAATGAGATTAAAAGTGGTACATTACAGGTATGTGTCATTGTAACACATACATTTAGTTTTGTATCATGATTTGTAAATTGATGTGCTATAGGCAGATCATTGATTGAGCATGCCCATTTTCACAAATGAATTCAATCATTTCTCTTTGGTACATGGAATTGTTTGCCTCCCAGGTTAGAAAGCTGTGTAGGGGCGAACATGGAAACGATTGCTTAGTCATTGACACGACTTTCACAGCTATCTGATAAAACACAATTATTACTCATGTGATGTATTGAGCTTTATTTGATCTTGTGTATTAAGTTACAATATAGAATATGACTTAAATATGACCTTATATAAGGATAGATCAGTAGAGCTATTATAGTATTATTTCCACTTTCACAGCTATCTGATAAAACACAATTATTACTCATGTGATGTATTGAGTTTTATTTGATATCATGTCTTAAAGACCGTCACCACTACTGGGCAAGAAGGGATTAGACCGCACAGCGAGCCATCGAGGTCACTGTGACAGGTGGCTATCTCATTAACTCAGCTCTCATTTAACATAAGAAAAAGAGGATCATGGGGGACCAACAGGCACCGATTGGGGAAGTTTTCTATATAGAGGGAGCAAGTAGCTACAAGTATGGCAGTGTGCCTTTAAGTTAGAATATAGAATATGACTTTAATATGACCTTAAATAACCCTATTTTTTGGTAGACCAGTGGAGCTATTATACTATCAATTAAATGAAAGTGCATTTAATTGTCATTATGGTTGAAAGTATATTTTTTAATTTTATTTATTTGCTTTTCAAAATGACTTGAATATATGTGGATTGGCCCAGATTTTAACCACCATAAAGCATATTATGCTTTTTTAAACACACAATATGTCCTATAAAAAACAATTTTTATACAATTATATGATGGATTACTGAATGAATAAGACTTGAGCAATTTAATTTAGTTAATTTTACTTAGCTAAGTTAAATGCTTAGCTAAATAAATAAGTAAAATACTGACAAGTATTGAATTGAATACAGCCCTGATTCTTATAATACTGATGTCCCTATGAATAACCGATAACTGCCTTCTACCATTCATGTTCATACAATGTTTAATTAGCACTGGTCTTGTCAACAATGTCAGTCGTAGCGAAGTATTGATCAGATCAATACCTGATGGGAGGGATCATTTTCCAACGTTGGATTATAATCTGGATTATAATTTGGTATAATTTAAGTGAGCCCCTGATTCCCAGTGTGTGTATGGTATGTATAGATTCTTGATTCTGTTGACTCTGTACACATCTATACAAGATGTGGGATAATGCTCTTGTGGTCCTCAACTAGGAGTTTCATAGAAATGTTT
>JAVYIG010006036.1:0-125349 GCA_035222895.1 Strongylocentrotus droebachiensis
GATGACCCGGGTTCGAAACCAAGTCGGCGCGCTAGTGCCCTTTGGTAAGGCATTAATCCTCATTACCAGTCCCCTCGGAGAGGACCTAAAGCCGTCGGCCGTCTGGTTGCTAACTAACAAGCATTTATGCTTTCTTAGCCGCCAGGTAAAATAACCACCACCAGAACCACCACCAGAATGTTTAAGGCAATTCACAAGACAGCTTGGAAGTCGGGCAATTTTGTCTTCATGCTTGCTCTCTACAAAGGATACAAATATTAAGAGATATATTCCTACTTGTATCAATCAATAGCATTCAATTATGAATTACCTCCGTAACATTGAAAACACAATGGCAGATACAAAGTTACCAACAAAACCATTGAAAATCGTACAGTATAATATTCAATGTACAACATGATGGTGACACATAATCATTTTAAAATGTTACTGGTAGTAGAATATGGAGTTTGTTCTCTCCACGTTTGTATAAGCTTGATTCTGGTTGTTTCTTGATTTTTCGATGGAATATGTAAAAGAAAATACTTCTTTAATCTGTTACATCAGCACGATAAGAGAGAAACCAAAATTTAAATCTACACCAATTGGGAAGATGATTATCATAATCCTCATTAACTTTAACAAGTGATGACGTTCAATAATTTTTTTTCTTCCAACGTCTCAATGCACAATCTTTGTTAATGTAAAAAAAAAGAGACTACTTTAATATATACCTTTTGAATATTGTTCTTCTGTATATTGTTTTGGATAAAAAAAGACAATGTAATAATTTAGTTTTGACTTGTAACATTTTTAACTTCTGAATGATGTAATTTGTATTTAGTTTGTTTCGATTTGTACTACTTCTGTTTGGAGAAATAAAACATTTCATAACAAATAAATGAATATATAAACCATCACTTTGAAAATATAAAAAATATAATTACTTGGGAAAGAAATGTTTGTATCAAAGACACATATTGTACATGTATAAAGATCGATGGAGAGAAAGATGTTTGGTTGGTTTTTGTTGGTTTGTTTGTTTCACCTTCATGACCGCTCTGAAAGCATGTGTATGCTTGTAAGTAGGCAAGCAGAGGCCGACTGTTTTACGTCATCTCCGAGGGACTTGGTATTGAGGATTAATGCCTTACCAAAGGACACTAACGCATTGAATTGGATTCGAATCCAGGACCCCAGGTTAAGGGACCACTGCTCTACCACTGAGCCGTCGCGCCTCAGTCATCCATAATGATATCATGATGATGTGATCAAGGATGTATGATTAAGAAGTTCAAAGTCAGACCATACCGCAGTGACAGGTAAAAGACCTCGTAATGATTCATAATTACTCTGAGTGGTTACATTTTTTCTTGGATGAGTGGGAGGGGAGTCCATCCGTGAAGGCGAAGGACACTGATTCGAAACACCTCTCCATCCGACTGTAGTATCTGAGGAGGAGGGGGGGGGGGGGGTTATGTGCTGGTGATGAAGGATAGATGATAATGGATGAGTGGGAGGGGAGTCCATCCGTGAAGGCGAAGGACACTGATTCGAAACACCTCTCCATCCGACTGTGGTGTCTGAGGAAAAAAAAGGATATCGGGTAAAGCTGAAGGGAGGAGGGGGGGGGGGGGGATGTGATGACGGAGATGATGGCGGTTGTGATAATGGTGGCGATAGTTGGAAGATAATTGTAAGATGTGGATGATAATGGTTGAGTGAGAAAGGAAGATGTAGGAAGATGGAAGAGGGGGGGGGGGTGGGGGAGGGGAGTTGATTATGATGTAGATGATGATGGTGGTAGTAGTGATGGTTGGGGGTGATGGTGGGTGGGGTTTATGATGGGGATGAGGATAGCACGGTAATGATATTCGTTCGATTGGATAATCATGGTGTTGATGGTGACGGTAGTGGTGGTGGTTGTGGGTGTGTGTGGTTGTGGGGGAGGGAGGGGGCGGTAATAGTGATGGAGGTGAAGTGTGGATGATAGTGGTTGAGTGGAAGAGGAGTCCTTCCGTGAATGCGAAGGGCACTCATTTGAAACACCTCTCCTATTTAAATGTAGCTTTGGAGAATCAAAAAGGGATTTGAGAATAGAAGTTAAAGGGGAAGGGGGAGGGGGAGTATGGAGATTGAGTATGATGGTGAGGGTGGTGGGTGTTGGAGTGATAGGATGAGGATTATGGTCATGATGGTGGTAGTATATGGTAGTGATTGTACTCTTGAATAAATCATGGTGATGTTGAAAGTGGTAATGATGTTATGACTTTGTTGGGCAGCAGCAAGGTGTGTGGGCGGGAGTGGGGGAGGGGGGGGGGGGGGAGGGGGGGGGGAGGGGGGGGGGGTAGCGGTTTAATAGTAATATTGATGTGGTTGTGAAGGTTGAGTGATAACAGTTGAGTGGGAATGGGAGTTCAGCCGTATTTTAATAAAAAACGCCTTTTTTCATTTTCAAATTGCTTTCATTTATTTATTTAAGAACAGAAGGTGAATATTACTATCATTTTTATGCCTAAAAGAAACGAGAACAACCAATAAAGGTATATTAAAATTTCGTATTTGGTTATCTTTCTAGAAATTTATGCATTGTTTTGTTGATTATTTCCTGGCATTCCTGGAAAGTACATTAGCAATTTTCCATCTATTCGGACAGACGGAACAAAACAATTTCCGACCGATACAATGGCATCAGTTCCTCTCTAAAACAACAAATCATCTATTTTGACCGGAAATATACGTATTATCCATTAAGATACGCAAATGTATAGCGATTCAAATCTTTGAAGGTTAGCCTAAAATCACTACCTCAGGATTTCCTGATTTTTATTACAGGAATAGCATAGATTTCGATCACATTGATGAGTTTTTAAGCTGTTGATAAAAATCGAAAAACATCGAATCTTTATTTACAAATCATTACATTTTTGTTTGACCATGAACCGTGGTGTACCGTAGGTTTAGCCGTTGGAAGGAACTTGCGTCATGAGGGGGTGGGGTGGAGGGAGGGGGGGGGGGGGTACCAGAATTAGGTAGATGAAATGCGAGAGATATGGCTATTGAGAGAATTGAGTGTATAGCATAAATGGAGAGAGAGTTGTATTATCTTATTCTCACGTTGCCACCCCATACCCTCACTTTTCACCCCCTCTTTCTCTCTCTCTTGGGGGGGGGGGGGGGGGGTGGTTACGTACCTCCGTTGCCCCATGCCTCTTATTCTTGTCTATACTTTAATGTTATATAAACATATATAAATATGCCACAACGTTTTCTTGAACAAAAAAGCAAAGCAAATCAAAACAAACAAACCATTCATTCATTACGAGGACACCAAATACTTTGTATATTATGTTTATGTAAATGTTCTTACTTATCCTTTGTTGCTGTTATGAGTTTATGTTCATGATTGTGTTATTATTATTATCATGTATTCTATTTTAAAACTATTGTTCCTTATGATGTTTAACAGGGCCTCATGGAAGACCACCATTGTTGATGAGTCACTCTGTCTAAATATCGGAAATAAATAAATAAACAAATAAATACTTCGCCACCGGCCATGAACTTCGAAAACATACAGTAATAATAGTACAGGCCTTGTGTTATAATCAGGGACGTACTCATGACGTCACATCATAGGGTTTCGACGGGGCGTTGGAAATGGCAACGATTAGTCCAAAGTTTGAGATTTTAATGATTTTGTTTTCTTTCGCGAATTTCGATCAACAAACAAATAAACATCTAAGCAATGAAACACATGGATTAATTACCATTCGCACCAAACACTAGTAATGGGTATTTCCGCTTGCGGCCTGATTTTGCCGAAAGAATGAAAACTGTGATTTTGTAGACAATACAAGTCATAACGCACTGGAAATAAACTGCAAATTTATGATGGACCGGTTCATATTATTTTTTAAATCTTTTAAAGCCTTTCAACCTAAACAATTAAAAAAAAACTGTGCACACATTGAAATTCATTAGAGATAATAATTAACCAAGGCTTCAAAACATACACAAAATAAGTGAATCCTAGTTAAAATCTACTTTATTTTAATCAATGGGTGTCGCTTTATTCATATTCATATCGTTGATGTCAATTTTTTTTTAAAGAAATCGACTGTGTTTCACACGATAAGCAATATGAAAATAGCACACAATAGTATAGAGGAAGAGGAGAATAGATTACAATTTATTAGGTACTTTACATTTTGCTAGGTAGGACAAGCCATAATGTTTGTCATACCTAGCTGCAATAAATGTATGCAATTCCAATTCTTAGTATTGAATTAACAGGTGAATGAAATAATTTGTAGCATGGCACTTGATAAATATTTATGCATAAATTTGATAACATTAACGAAAACTGGCCTATTGAAATAAACCTATAAAATTGAAAACTTGGCATGCATACCACGTTTCTCCATGATAATAAACTTGCATGGCATATTAATTTACATTATGATGTTGATTTAATTTGATTTAATTTAACAAGAGGAAATACATGGCATGTGGAGAGAATAATTAATGAACGATTCATAAAAGAATATCCCAAATCGACTTGGCCCTTAGCTGCGTTATCATGATCCCAAGTTTAGCGATGTATACAATTCCATAAAGAGCCAAGATTTATGGCTTAGAAGTTTAATTAATAATAACAATATTTAATTTGAAATCGTTAATAATCCATTCATGAGCCAATTAAGCAAGACCAATAAATAACAAGTTATCATTATAAATAACTCTGATATGAGTACTGCGATTTACCAAAATGGCCACCACGGTTTCCTTACATTATCACGACATGCAAGTCCCTCTGTATTAAGAGAGTCCAGTTTTAATCTCCAATTCGATAACTTTAATTACAACATCAATCTACGTCACGATTTTTGGCTCCCATATTAAAGATCCTCCCTTCCCTATATATGACAAGCATCCATCATTCCAGTGACTCACCTGCGCTCATTTGCATAGAGATCACTTGATCTTACCAATCATCGACGAGCCTGATATCACGTGAAGATACACAACGCGCTTACTGACCAATCAGTAAAGTCGGGCGTCTATCATTTGCATAAGGGCTAACTTCAACTGACCAATCAGCGATGCGTCAACTCATGGCGTGTATAACATGGCGGATGCGTTATCGTAACTGAATATGAACCAAGACTGCGGGTATTTTTCAAGGCCGTTTGTAGCACGATTGCAATAACAGGTCCTATAATCGATGATTCATTTTCAAAGTTTACTTGCAGTTAGTCAATAAAGAAAATTAGCTCCAAATAGTACGGTTTTATTTCTTTCAATACACACATCCATTTTGCGATTAAGAAAAAATTAATCAAGAAATGAAGCTCAGGAATATGAAAGGAAACAAAAATATCATTCACGACGATGCTCATTTTGCGTTTTGTATCGCAAAAGTGAGAAATTACTATTCTTTTTCCCTTTCGAAATTATAATTTGAATTTTTTGAGAATAGAAGGAAAGAAGAGACGGTGTGAGAGAGAGAAAGAGAGCAAGAGGAATAGAGAGAGAGAGAGAGAGAGAGAGAGAGAGAGAGATAGAGATGTATATATAGAGGGAAATAAACAGAGAGAGAGAGAGAGAGAGGGGGGGGGGGGGGATTGAGAAAGAGAAACAGAGAAAAAACATATAGGGGAGAGAATGACAATTATAAAAGAGAAAGGTAGATACGCAGAAAAGACAAATAGACGCAAAGTAAAAATTGAGAATATTGAAAAAGAGCCTCTGGAACAGAAACAGATAGAAACAGAAATAGATGAGTAAGATACCAAGGGACTTCCAAACATAAGAACACGAAGAGAGAATCATGAATACATGCATTGAAACTAATTAAAAAGGTAAATTAGAAAATAAAGAATTCTATTTCTGGACTTTATTCTCCCCAGCTCCTCTAAGAAAATTAAATTTCGTTCTCTGGTTGGTCCCCCGATACCACTGAACTAGCTCAACATTATTTACTGTCTTTCTATCGAATTTGTAAAGTCAATTTCGCGCGTTTGGAGATCAACCCACTCGGGTCGATACCACCACATAATGTCAATTTGACTTGCAAAAGGGACTTCGGTAATGAAAAGTAATGGGTCGGTGTGGGATACGCAATCATTCTGGAATTTAATCGAATTGAATTGGAATTCGATTTGAATATTAAACTCTCAGGAATGCTATGTGGTTGACGAGAAAGGTTGGTACTTTCTGTCCAGACACAAAATTCGTCCCTATTTTCACGAAGTGACGGTAGTGAGGAAAATCGCATACAACTTGCGTGACGATTTTCCTCACTACCGTCACTTTGTGAAAATAGGAACGAATTGTCTGATAACTCTAATTCAGCACCCCTTCCCGTACCCCCCTCAAAGAAAAGTAAAATGATTGCAACTTGCCGTATATGATTCATTCATATTTGTCCTAAATTCGTTTAATGTAATCTATGATATCTGATGCTTTTTGTTCTCAATAATTAAATCATTGTTTCAGTAGCTTACAAAATACATGTGCCATTCTAATTGGACTTTATCACAAGCTTTTAGTCAGCAGATTTTTTGTTTTGAGTTCATTGGGTATTTTCAAGTTTCAGTTTTTAAGAGTTGTATAATCAAAGGGAAAAGAAGGCAGATGTAGAAAGATGAAGATGAATTTAGAGAGGTAGACAGAGACAAACTAAAACACGCTTTAGTAATATTATCTTGCATGTAAATAGCGCTTGATAAAAACAAAGAACTTAATGTTGAAGTTAAGACAAAATTAAAAATCGTACCCACGCTTTTAGAATCTATTTGAGATTCGAAATCACCTTGAATTAGTTTTGTGCAAAATAATCAGGAAAGCATTTGTTCATGTAACAACTATTCGCCTCAGTGGTAAACAGCATCAGGAGCATTTTCATTCAGTTACGGTAGAAATGTATGCGGAATTCTTCCCTTTCTTAAATTTCTTTTACCTAAAAGGCCTCGCTTTTATCCAAATAATCTCAAATACAAAATTATATGGGCCTAGTTACAATACGGCAGACTTGCAAAGAAAATTGGAGAAAAGTTGGTAGAATCCAATTTTCCCTAACTCTCTGTTGCATACAGAGCCTTTTATTCCTTGCTTTGATTTGTTCCATTAAAATAATTCGGCAGCTAAGAATCAGAAGACCTTTTGTTTTGTTTTATTATGTTTTAGTATATACGCATTTAGATCCATCTGCTATTTCTTCGAGCTAAATAATTGGGAGCAAAAAGCAATCTGTGGATTGAATGAAATAGAGACAGGATGGAATAGGATATACGACACTGAACGACTTGTATGGAAGACAATATTCAATTCTTCTTCTTTCTTTCCGTCGTTGTTGGCCCCGAGGAGTATAACTTTTGGCCCGGGACATCGAAACGTTTCAATCGGAGTAATTGGGAGGAATTATGCAAATTATGATGTTTTATTATGACTCATGACAAGACGGATGAATCATAAAACAAGGGGTCATTAGCATACTGATGGAATTGAAAGAGGGGTGGGGAGGGCGAGAGGGAGGGAGAGAGAAAGGGAGAGAGAGAAAGATGGAGAGAGAGAGAGAGGGAGAGAGCGAGGGAGAGAGAGAGAAAGAGGGGGAGAGAAAGAGAGAGAGAGAAAGAGAGAGAGAGAGAGAGAGATAGTAAGAGAGAGAGAGAGAGAGAAAGAGAGAGAGAAAGAGATAGATAGAGAGAGATAGAGAGAGAGAGAGAGAGATAGTAAGAGAGAGAGATATTAAGAGAGAGAGAGAGAGATATATATAGATAGATAGAGAGAGAGAAAGAGAGAGAGATAGTAAGAGAGATAGAGAGAGAGAGAGAGAGAGAGAGAGAGAGAGAGAGGGAGAGAAAGAGAGATTATAATGAGGGAATCCCGTTTAATTCTATGGTTGTAATGTGACTCATTCTCCCGTGCATAATTAATCATCGTGATGAGATAATGTCGTAGCCGTTGGACAACAGTATAATTGTATTTGAGAACATGATATGGGCATGGTTCGATCGAGAGGCAGAGAGATAGAGAATAGAGAAGAGGGGGGGGGGGGGGTAGGCTCGAAGACAAAGATAACTATAGAAAGGAGACGGGAGGTGTGAAAGTGCTGTAGACAAAAATAAGAAACAGATGAGAATTAAACGAAAAAATGAACAAATTGAAACAATATTGCTTGACTGGAAAGATTGATGTTTTCTTTTTAAACCAATCGAATAGTCAATATTAACAAGTACAGATGAATTAGACATTGGATAAAATCGATGTAGACATGTTGATTTACTTAATACAATAGCAAAATGGCAGGTAGCAACCGTCTTCTAACTCTGTAAAATCATTTTTGTAAAGTGATACATTTTAGTTTTTTATTTAAACTGATGGATTTGCCACAATTCTTTAACTCTATAAATAATGAAATAGAATTCAACCGTTTAATAATCTGACAATTCAAAAACTAAATGATCTGTTTGCAAAATTCATCATCTCTCGAATATGTCACTTATAAGATGCAAGTGCTAAATCACCAAACATACTTTGTAGGCGGTAAACATATGACATTCACACAATCATTGGAGAAGATGTTGTCAAAAGTCCAACAAAATCTAACCTTGATAACAAACTACTCTAGAGTAGAGCAGAAACATCAAAGAAGTAGACTGGCGAAAGTTTGAATGAAATCTGATTTTAAAAAATGAGAAATTTATGAGTTTTTGAAAGTTGTAATCACTAGGTATGGGATCTATTAATATTGGCTTGATTGATACTGTCTCTGTGATGTAGTGCCGGACAACTGTTCCATTTGTTCCAATACACGAAATGACTCACATTTCAACTTTAAAAAAAAGTATGACCCTGTATCTTCAGGGAGGTGAGACAAACCCAGACAAACTCCCTGGTTGAATCTACTCTCTTAAGAGGACCTATGATAATATACTAACCATAATATATTTTGAGTAGTGCCCCAAAGGAGAATGCACTTAGGAGAAAACATTTTTTTGTAAATGACTAACGGGAGAGCTACGTCACAATCCACTGGCCGAACTGCCATTTGAGATTCGCATAGACGGTGATCTCATATTTCAAACATTCATAACTTTCTTATTATTGGTCCGATTGATTTCAGACTTTCGCCATTCTGTGTATCTTATTCGTCTGCTTTCACATAAATGAGTTTATGACAAGGGTTGGATTGCCCTTTAAATCCAATATCACATCGGTGTTATAACATATCAAAGATCACAGACTGCAAGCCATTTAAGGGGGGTCAAAAGGATTAAGAATGAACGGGATATCCCCTGACTCGCATACAGTGACTCACTATTTCTAGAATGCATTATTAATTTAATTACAACTTGGAAAGGAGAGGCGGTACTTTTCGGCCGTGATCATGTAAATATGGATGCGATAAGAACGGGAAGGCGGATGTGTTGGGTTAAAAATATTCCCCAATGTTTCTTTTTCGATTATTAAAAAGACCTGATAAGCGTAAGGCCATAGGATGTATACATTACGTGTTCAGATCTTATAAAAAAACTATTTAGAGAAGAACACAATTTGTAAAACATGTGATTTAATTCGGTTAAATTATCAATTTCCGTGTACAGGAGACGGTGAGCATTGTACAAGTTTAAGAATGATTTAAAAGAGCAGCTAGACAATATACATTTGAAATGTATCATATAGCAAGCCTGTATCCCAATGTGTTTTATTTTTACCAAGCAGGAAAAAAAGAGGCTTTAAAGAAGATTAATAAAAAACGAACGAATTTGATCGTTCAAAGTAATGACATTTATATACCAGCCGTGAGAAGGAAAAAAGACAGAGGGAGAGAGAGAGAGAGAGAGAGAGAGAGAGAGAGAGAGAGAGGGGGGGGGAGAGAGCAGGGGAGACATTCGATTGTAGCCCTAAAATATAATGTAACTCTTGTAAGACCCGATTTCCCTGTTTCATATGATATTCGTATGTAAAATATAGAAAGTAATTTTCATTTTAATCCCGATCAATTAAAACAAATTCGAATGTTCATTGTCGGACTTTAATTTTCTACACCCCCCCCCCCCCCCCCAAGCTCTATAAACCATCCATCCCGCGACAGCATCCTTTTCCATCACTCCTTAACAAGCTACCAAGCCGGCTCCATCCGCCTGGGACTCCAGTACCACCCGCTCAACTTTTCCGCACCGACACCTATCAAATCCTTCCTCATCAAACTCCTTAGTCCTCACTAAATAAGTGACTCACGCGTCATCAACGATGAAGAAAAAAAAAATGTAGACAATATTTTCTTTCCCTTTGATTGATTTAATTACGGGTAATGTCAATAGGCACATACAGGGCCATTATATCAGAAATTACAAAACAAACAATGATAGAGCCATTGAGATATCCCTCGACCAACTAATTACGGTGATGAGAGCCGGTGAGTTTCGGGGTTAATTAAGACTGGAAAACGCTGGGATGGGAGGGTTTGTCGACTCGTGTGTTTAATATGGGGCGTTCTGTATTTCAGCAAAGAGTCGATATTGTTGGGAGACGTATTACATGATTGATGAAATATCTCCCCATTTTATGAAGATGGAAATCGATGGAGAGAGATGACAGACAAAATGGAGGAAACTAATTAATTTTTGTATCATCATTCAGCCAGAGATGGGCTGAAGATGATACTTAGAAGATGAAGTGTGTAAACGAAAATAACAGAATAAAAGTGGATATTTTGGTCTACATCAAACAAGGAACAAAATGCTCTATATACCGTTATTTAATGCTCTTAAAACTTCGCAATCATGATGAACAAATTTGAAGAGGAGTAACATAAAAACGAAAACAAGTAAAATTGTATGACAAAATCGGGCATTGCGAATCGCTTTATGATTCAGTCTTCTTTTCAATAAATATATTTGTCAATTTTCGAAAATTGTAATATTTACAATATTTCGTACGGACAACAGATCTATTTGGGAGCATTATAAACCACGAATAAAAAAAATCAAAAAAATCAAGAACTCAAAAAGGCAAGAATATCGGGAAAATGGGAATAAGCTGATTAGAAGAAAACAACGAGAGAACAGTATGTCAATATCTTCTTTGTCATAGTTTGTTTTTACAAAGGTTCAATTGAGCAATTACATCTCAATAATAGACGCAATCTTGTCATATCAGTTTCGTAAAATCCGTAGATAATGTTCATTGTTCAAATCAAGGATCATCTTAATTTGTACATGCAAATACAACGATGATTCAGAGATCACGTCTTTATTCCATATTCCTACGAAATACATTGTTATCATTCCTAATAGGTACAAGGCGACCCCCTATCATCCGACATATCAAATTTGTTCTCCTAATTTCTTCTTCATTTGGCTGACAAGCTACTTCAATGCAGAAATGATTGACTCATAAAGCCGTTGATATTTTGATTTATGCATCATTGTTCATAATTTCCACGTATGGGCTGCATGCACTTTTCTCCTAAAATCTTAGTTGTATTTCTTGTCTTTATCATGTTTATCCAAAACGATTTTGCAATTACTGATCGAAAGTCCCGCTCACTCTTTCTGACCCCCTCTCTCTCCCTTCTTCTTCTTCCTCTTCTTTTTCTACTTCTTCACTCCCCTCTCTCCCCTCTCTCTATTTTCCTCTCCCTTCGACCCTCTCTTCTTCCCCTCCACTCCCTTTTCACCCCCATATCCCCCTCTCTATTCTCTCTCATTCTCTCTCTCTCTCTTTCTCATTCACCCCTCTCTGCAAATGCATTTTAGTTTTCCAACCTTCGATTCCCGAAATGACATTGACTTGGCCACCGTTTAATTTCACCAAGGTACGTATTCCCCTTTTTCCATTATGACATAATCATCGACGTCCATCTCTGGCTTTCAGTTTCAATTCAAATTGACTTTAATATACCATGCTCCGTCTCCGGGTGTGTCCATACGTAGTGCTTTTAAGACGCTGGAACCATCATGAATAAGAAGATTGACTTCAATATTACCTTGCTCCGTCTCAGGGTGTGTCCATACGTAGTGCTTTTAAGACACTGGAACCATCTGTAATGCCTGGTAGATGGCGTGTCCATAATAAGATCTTTTAAGACGGTGGATTGATTGTGACAGTGACACTCCTTGACATTGAATTAAGAAAAGGGATATCATAGTTAGAAAGTTTGCATCTCATATATGTACGAAAGAGGGGAAGTATTATGGAGAAGAGAGACAGAAATAGATAGATTGATTGATTGATAGATAGGGAGAAAAAAAAAGGGACAGAGAGAGAGAGAGAGAGCGATAGAGATGGAGGAAGCGAGTGTGAAGAAAAGAAAAAGACCACTAGAAAGGGAGAGAGATACAGATAGAGATCGATGGATGGTTAGGGGGGGGGGGGTTGATATATCCGTATAGACAGAGCCCAAGATATCCGTCTGTGATGAAAGCAATAATCATTATAATAGGCTGATCTAAGATATGTCGATGAGAGTCTAAATTGGACTCGGTGAGTCATCGTTTATACCCTGCTCTACGGGTCGAGCGTTTAATTTATCACTCTACTGTGAACCACATGTAACTTCTTACGGGACGGATTAAAGAGAAGCTTCAGTTCTGGTAAGGGTAAGAAATAATTTGTAAGCCTTTCCCATTCTTATTTATGTCAGTTACTTAAGAAGTACATCATACTGAAAGTCTCCTCTAAAAAAAAAAGCTCTTCAAATGCCCGCATATTCGAAATAGGCAAGTTTTTAACGAACTTCCATGACAAAATGTGTAGTCCCATAAGAGTTTCAACAGTATTGTGTCAATTTCCTATCACTTTGATGGACCCAAACCCTCACAATATATACACGGAATCTTGTATACATCAAGCAACCTTTCAAAGCGTAATCACATGACCAGGGCCCCGTCTTATAAACAATTGCGATTTATCGCGACTTATTTGCGATTTATATCATTGCAACTATGTACATAAGAGATAGGAGACCTGCAAATCTGCGATTGATTGGAGGACTTACGTACATACAAAGAATGAGAAAGCTAAAAGATTCTCAATCATCAGAACTAAACCTTTCTTTCTCCCGTATTAAAGCCTTATGAATGTATATTTTTCTGAAACGGATAAAACTAGATAAACTAGTAAATTTCTGATATTTTCTTTGCATTTCCGTTGTCAATAAGTTACTTTCGATAAACTTGATAGGGAAAATCAAAGGAAAAAGACATGCTACAAAATGCACAAATCACTTCGCAAAAGTTTACATTTGAAATCAACTGAGATGACAAAAATCCTCAAGTGTATGGTACTAGTTGGACGGGAGATGGCGCTAGTCCAAAATGATTTACGCATAATTTATTATAATGAGCGACGAGGACTTGCGGCATAAGATATGCTGAAAAGAGGATGCGCATTGAAAAAAAAAAGCATTGAAAATATTTTCAAGCAAAGACATTTTGTAGGATGAAAACATTAAGATGAATAGTGTGAAAGTGTTTTTTTCTTCTTGATTTGATGGTTCCTATTCCACATGCACTGCTCTAGTATACTTTCTTATGCCTTTGGATGCTTTATACTTCCGAGCAATGCATGTGTTTTTATTTAATTTTTAATTTGTTCATCCTTTCTTTTTTTCTTTTTTGAGTAATCCACAAAAATACAAAGCCTGCTTTTTAGTGGATTTTTCCCTTTAATATTCGATATGATTCATGACATGCCTATATATTTTGTATCCTAAAATGCTTTTGACATTAAATATTGTATAATTAGAAATAAGTTTCATTTTCTATGTTATATTGCAAATGTTATTTGATAGTTATTTTATGTAAGCCTTTTTTTTCATGTTTGATCGAGCTATGGAAATAGTATCACTTAAAAAAAATAGGTTTACACATCATCATTTTATTTCATACTTATTTTAAACCATTTAACATAAAAGGGACTTCGTAACATTGTTCAGATGAGAGAAAATTATGCTAAGGTAGTGATTTCAATGCTAAATGAACAATCAGAGATAATCTGAAAGTTTGAGTGAAAACAGACCATTATTAAATATTAATACTACAAATTGGGAAACACTGATCTGATCGATTCCTCAATTCTCCCAACTCTTTTATTACAATTTAATTATATTTTAGGTGATTGAAAATTGTCACAAAGCAATAAATTGGGTCTATATACCATTCCAGATGTTGACCAATTTTTAAAAGCCTGTTTTATATCTAATATTTATGAAAAAACGGTTGGGAAAATTCGAAAATGGTTGGGAGAATTTACTGTTGATGCCTTCAAAGAAAACCATAGATATCTTTGTGGTTCGGGGAATTCTGTTCAAGATTGTTTACATGTTCGAGGGTTAGTACAGTAGAAGGAATATAATAAGTAACATTTCGTACACAAAATTTTTCATCAACCTTCGACAATATTACTGAGTCACTTTAAAGTGAATCAAATTTAAAATCAATGATTTTTTTGCTTCCTAATACATATATCTGCTGTTATAGAGTGCTTTTCAGAATTGACAACTGAATAGTATTTTGCCTGACTCAGAGCTTGGCCATTTATATTTCTGAACCGAATTGTAGGGGGTGTCACGGGGTGACCTATGCAGCAACGCAGGTGAAAATGATTTTGTCAGAAATCTGAAAGCTGGAAAGGACATCGGAAGCCTTTTGACCATTAGCTCACACGCGAATGGACATGAGATGCAATGGTCTTACTATTTAAAAAAACACCAAACCATTGATTCAGTTGTTGACGAGAACAGGTAAAAGGAAGGGAGAGACAGAGAGAGAGAGAGACAGAGAGAGAGAGAGAGAGACAGAGAGAGAGAGAGAGAGAGAGAGAGGGGGGGGGGAGGGTAGGGACGGGACGGAGAGAGGTGAAACAAATCGAAATTACCTGCTAAAGGCAAGTACTACGAAACACGTTTCTGGTCGAAATTCTTAATCGAAAGCATGTTTCCTCATCCCTAAAAAGACTCCAATTTGTTTGATAGGCTCCAATTTATAAAATAATAGTTATCACTTAAGATTTTCCTTTTGTTTTTAATTTGCTTATACAGAATATCCTCTCATATTTTTATTCATGAATTCTACAATTTAAAAGGCTCCGCTTTTGATTTTTTATTGGTATTGAAAATGAATGAATGAAGGAATGAATCCTCAAAACTATAAACCACTAAAAAATACATTTCTTTGCCAAGTCCACACAATCCACAACAAAGTAAAGAAAGCAAAACAAACAGACAGGCAGAATAAGAGATGAGAAAGAATACAAAAAAGGGGGAAAAAAGGAGCAATGACGACGAAGACGACAAAAAAAAACAAAAAAAACAACAACACCAACAACAAAACACAAATGTATAACGCCCCCATAAGATGGTAATGTGATATCGACTTTGAATTGTCACCTTTGTTCATCGGTCATGACTATAAATGTCTTTACGGACAGACTAGGCTGATGGACTAGAAAGAGATTTATTTTGACAATCTCGCATTCCACGTTCTTCATTTCGACTTTACGCTCCGATTTCACAAACTCACCTTTTCAAGCTCTGTGCATCACCAAGCACCCTACTATGAAATAATACCCGTGGCTTTCACACGAGGCACGCGCGGCGCCACTTTACTCGTAAAGCGCCACTGCAAGATACACTGCAATGCACGCAGCATGCACATACCTTGCAGAATTGCATGACACCTGTCGTGTGAACTTTGTGGGTTATGTGGAAGGCACTCGATAACGGGTGCAGGGCAGTGGTCGAAGTAGTGATGCGGAAATGCGAGTTCCGTACATGAAAAGTGCATTGTGGGCCAACAAGGGGTTATTCCCCGGCGGTCGAGTATTATTAGGACACGGGTATTATATAGATCCTCCTGTCATCACTGTGTGGGAAATGAAGGGGATTTTTAGAGATGAAGTCGAGCTCTGCTCATACGATTTCTAGCAGTGAAATGTACTGTCCATAGGTTATTGGGAAAGGTTGATAATGCATTATGATGATAACAGTGTAATGCGATGTTTTGGAATCATTAAGAAATTGTCAGCCTTCCTCAAAATAATTTTAGGGAAATTATTTAAGCTCGCAGGAATCTTGAGGAGCTCATTTTTTCATGTTGAAATAAAATGGGAATTGACTTTTTTGGTAATTATTGAAACGAATGAATGTATGAATGAATGAACGAATGAATTCATTATTCATAATTAATGGAAATCACTGTGCACGGAAATTGATAATGGGACTAAACATATGATATATATAGTTATTTCTAGCCATAATTATGAAGGCATCTCCAGAGCAATATTTTTCATGTGACAGGATTGTTTTTTCTTTAATTAATCAATTTTAACACAATTCTTTTTCTCCACATACTCATAAAAAATAACGGGAAAGCCTACCATTTCCTACAACCTTTCTAACTCAAACTTCTCTTGAATGCAGTGTACTAGTGAGATGTACGAGAAAAGCCTCCTATCACAATTCCATAAATCATATAAGGATATAGCAACACTGATAGGGACCCAATTAACACTTTATTTGGCTTACATCACACATATTAAATCGGTTGCAGTTGCTGGGCAATTGAAAAACAAACCAGCACTAAAAGTTCGTATTTAAAAATTATTTCCCCCTCTTGGAACCTCTCGGTCATCGCTTTTCAAAACCTTTTCTGATTACCTTCTCCCATCCAGGTGACCCTTTCCTATTTTCAAGGCCTCCTATCCTTCCCAGCTTTCGATCAAACGTTTGATGAAGGCATTTTATGCTCCACTCAAACTGTTCGAGACCCTTTTCAGAACCTCTTTTCGATAAAATCGTGCTCTACTTCTTTGTTGTTGCTGGAAACATCTTTCCCTTATTACCTGTTTTTCCAACCATTTCTATTCAACCGTGTATCCATTCCACTCTATCAAAATGCAAATTTACGTTTCCTTTTTTATAGTTACTCCATAATCGCCAAGGTAGCGTACCGTGAGCATTTTTCATATTCAGATATCTTTTTGATATTCGTAATTTTGTGTACATCTTTAAATTCCTTTCTTCTCTCTACGTACATGGGTAAACATGACGAAATTCTGTTTGGACCGAGAAGGGCGTTAACTTGTGTGTTAAAATATGAGCTAGCGTCCTTCTGGCTCCAAACAGATGATTATTTTGGTTGAAAACTTACTCTGGTATATATGGTATCTTGGTTGATATTTCCCCCTATCAACATACTCATAGAAGCCTCTTTGCAGATGGTTTTAGTTCATGCATGTTAAAGGCAGGCTTTACCACTTCAGCCAGAAGGGATTAGACCACCCTGTGACAGGTGGCTATCTCATTAACTCAGCTCGCATTTAACATAAGAAAAAGAGGATCATGGGGGACCAACAGGCACCGATTGGGGAAGTTTTCTATATAGAGGGAGCAAGTAGCTACGAGTAGGACAGTGTGCCTTTAAGATATTTTTTCTTTCGACCTTTCCGACCCTCTACATACAGTATTTTATTAACCTTTACCCCCTCCTCTCCCTCTCGCCGCTCCCTGCTTTGAATATACCTCTCTCTCTCGTGGTCCTTCCCCTCCCCTGTAACCCACGAACGAATCGGTCAATGACCGGTGCCGTCTAAAAAACAACCTTTCCTTAAATCAGATATTTCATGCTTTTCTCGAATCATCGAATCACATGCATGAGAGATCAAGCGAGCAGGCCTCCATGATTTGAAAGAGGCGCGGAAAAAGTAGAAGACCTTTTCGCTGCAAGTTCATGAACGATCTTGGAGTACGGGCATTGCACTCATTAGCTCTCGCATGCGTGCTCATACCGCACCTATTTTTGTGTCCTTCTTTACAATCCACATGTACTTTCTAATAAGTCCTGTTGTCAATGACTTGTCATGCTAATACTGATATTCCCCAATGAAATTGTCAATTAGGGATGTAAAGAACAAGAGATGTGGAGTGAAATATAATTGCTTTACCTTGATTTGTTGATAGAAACGACACCATAGCGAATTATAACAGGGCAAAGAACGAAAATGTAAAGGCCAGACTTTTGTTTTGCTCGCATACATTTCGGTAAAATAACATTGAGAGTAAAGCACAGCAAATTACACAAACACAGACACACAGATATATATATTTCAGTGTTAAAGTCGATATGCTATTAAAGTCGGATATAATTGAATGAGAGAAAGAGAGAAAGAGGGAAATAGAGAGAGAGAGGGAGAGAGAGAGAGAGTGAGAGAGAGAGAGAGAGAGAGAGAGAGAAGGGGATGATACGTGAAATGGTGAGTGTCAGATAATGGGGTATAAACAAAATGTAGACAGTGCATGATAGAGATATTAATAGAATGAGCAGGAGAGAGGGACAGAAAGAGAGAGAGAGAGGGACAGAAAGAGAGAGAGAGAGAGAGAGAGAGAAAGAGAGAGAGAGAGAAAGGATAACATGAAAGTCATTACTCAGAGAGAGAAAAAAGACCGGACTCCGGCGAAAACAGCTTATGTATAATGGTGATTGTTAATACACACTCGGGACAACTACTTCTTTATCTTCTTTAGATATGAACTTACTCCACAGACATCTTGAACGATTTAAGGCCTGACTCCTTGCAGTCAGGTACGAAGTAATGTATTTAAACTATGCTCTTTCAAAGAGTCCCCAGGGCAGTCCTGATCATTTACCAAACTAACAAACAAAAGCTAAATCACGTAAAACACATCAAAACCAAACTGCGATCAGACACATTCCGAGTTATTTCATTATTCAGTTCTTAAATTCTCCACGACGGACTGAGTACACTCTAAATTACAGGGATTTAAAATTTAAATCTTAAGCCGGATTTGAATGAAATTAAATCCATAAAGATTGATTTTTAATCTTAAAAGATTGCTAAACTGGTTCTTAATCCGAGTTTCAAATATAAAAAAAAGAAGTCCCAAAAAGGATTGCTTTTAAATCTTTATCAGGGTTAATTTTAATCTAGAAAGATTTATAATATAAATCTTTTGAACTTATTTTTTAATCATTTACAGATTAAAACTTTTTAATCCTAGCGAAGATTAATTTTAAATCCACATCGATTGGTCCCTACCTACAGTACATGAAAGATTTAGAAATAAATCCTATAGATTTAAATTTAAATCCCTGTAATTTAGAGTGTAGCGCCATTGCATGCAATAATAAACATTCGAATCTATCACCTAGTTTTTTCTCTTAACACTTTAAGAAACTTGCACTAAAACTAAAAAGTAATGGTACATTACGCGGATCCATTTTAATTCAGTCATCATTGGATACATTATGCAGAGGGAGACAGACCGTCTGCGAGGCTAAAACTTTGCCCATTTTTAATCTCAGTTTTGGCGCCATACACTAAGCCAGTGCAAAGACAAGAACGAGACAGAGCCGTTAAGTGGTATGAATTTCATACCATGACACATTTCTTTTATAATATCTCTCACTTTAAAAACAGAAATAAATTTGATAAAACGATTAAGCTTTATATCTAATTGAAATATGAAATTACTCATAGTATGGAAGGTCATTTTTCGCAATTAAGATGAAATTCCATCCCCCTTTTATTTGTGTTTTAAGAGGGAAAGTAAAACATTAGTGAGTCAGATGTTGACGATGAGAGAAAAGAGAACACCTTTGATTACGGAGAGGCCCCGCTACCCGGTATGGGCCCCTCCTCTGCTGAGAGAGGAGTCGCTGGCTCGCGACAGCCCGGCGCCGTACCGGGCAACTTCGCCTAGACGCGATGGCGCCTTGCATCTCATTCACAATGCTCGCGCGAACATGACGGTCACTCACTTAAGAGGGAAGTGCGCCAGAAGTCGTTCAGGATGATGCATCGTCGATATAAGTTTTTTTTAACACGTTCGATGCAATGTGATTTAGTTTTATTGACAACAAATATATAACGTTTTTCATCCACTATCTAAAGTCTTGATTTATTTCATGCCAGGTTGTAGTAATATTAAATAAATCGGCTGTAAGTCCCGATGTCACTGTTTTTTTATTTAGATTTTTAAATCATTATGTCACCAGTGCGTAAATTACTTCCGACTTAAGTTTTTTGTTTGTTTCGCAGGAAATGTTAAGTTGTTTTTAATATGGAAAAGTATGTCTTTCTTGTAGACCTTCCTTTGAAAGCAGTTAAGCAGGCCATCAAATTTACCATTTCCATATATATTTTGATGTATCTTTTATTTGAAAGGGACTGCTGAAAAAGAACTTTGATTTGTAAGAAATAAATGAATTTAAAATCATGGGCGGATAATAGCTTTTCCATAATCAAATAACATTGGAATACTTTGGGTTAATTCAGCAAGAAAGTGAAGAATGGGAAATTAATTGTGACATATTGTTTTGATAGTGATAGCAAATAAAAGAAGAGAAAAGAGAGAGGTGAAAGAGACAGAGAGAGAGAGAGAGAGAGAAAGAGAGAGAGAGAGAGAGAGAGAGAAGGGGGTGAGAAAAGGATTTGGGAGAGGATATAGCCTGAAGAATAACTAGGATAGTAGAGGGAAAAGTTTAATTCTTGGTTCAAATTAGATCAAGATGATTTTGCAATCATAATTTTGTATAAACATATTTATCGCAAAATGTTTTCCTTGAAAGAATCCTTTGAAATATCAATTTTTAGCCCCGGAAATTGAAACTTTCAAACAAACTTGGCACATGAACCAGTCTTGTAGATTTTTTTTTTATAGCGTCATTTTCAGACCAGTAAAGGGCGCATCGAATGGAAGGGAAAGCGCTTCAAAAGTGCATGGCACTTGTGTTCGACACCACCTTGTGCTGTCTGTGAAATGCACGCCACGAAAACAAGCCAGCTTTCACATTTTGCTCAGCAAAGTTGTTTTGACTGTTGTTGCGTGTCGCTTCTCTTTCTCTTACTCTCCTCTTCTCCTATTCCTCTTCACATTTCTCTCATGGTGTAATGATCTCTCTCTTTCTCTCTATCTCTCAACTCATTCTCTCCTCTAGTCTCTCTCATTTTCTTTCACTCTCACTTACTTCCCCACTCTCTCTCTCTCTCTTATCCTCTCTGTCTCATGGTTTCCTCTCTAGGATTACTTTTCAAATATTCTCATCATCCCTTTCTTGTTTTCTCTCTCCCTCTCACTCACTCTCTCTCTCTCTCTCTCTGTACCTCGTGTTTCTTCGCCCCTCTTTTCCCCTCCTCTAATATCTCTCAAGCCTTTTTCGTTTCCTCTAATTGTTTTGCTTTTCGATTGTCTTTTATAAAATCTACGTTGACAAATTACGAACATATCTTCTTTTTCTTCTTCTTCTACTTCTAAGTGTCGGTTTCTCTGTTTCTCTCTGTCTCCCAAACCTCGTGTCTGTCTCCCCCACTTGTATCAATTTCTCTATTCGCTCGCCTCCTCTGCCTCTCTTTCTCTGTTGTCAGTGTCTATGTTTCTCTCTCTCTCTTTCTCTGTCCCAAACTTCGTCTCTCTCTCTCTCTCTCTCTATCTCTCTGTCTCGGTCTCTATACTTCTCCATGTCTCACCTTGTCTCTTGCCCCCCATCTGTCAATCTCCCAATCTTGTTCTCTATCTCCCCTCTCTCAATTCTTTCTGTATTTCTCTATCTCTGTCTCTATCTCTGTCTCTGTCTCTGTCTCTGTCTCTCTATCAATCTCCCCCGTTCTCCCTGCTCTCTTTATATCTCTCGCTCTTTCTCTTTCTCTCCCTCCCTTACCTCTCAGTTCCGCATCCTCCCGTCTCTCGCATCTTGTCTGCCCAAATCTCATCACTAAGCACCGAGACGTCGATTTGAATTCCTTATAGCGTCTCTCGTTACCACTTTTCACACGTCAAAACAGAGTCCTAAACACAGACACTAATGTCTGCATAATTCCATCACCCTTTTTTCTCCCTTGTTCAATGTTTTTAACTTCACGGGATCCAGGGCCCCTGTTAAGCAGCGCCAGGGCGTCGCCATCTCTAAGCTGCACGCGCTCACCATGAAATCATACCCTCCACTTTCTCGTCGACTTTCTTTTCATATCCTTTTTCTTCCTTATCTTCTTTCTTTCATTCTTTACATCTTGTTCTTTAATTCCTTTATTACTTCACTCCTTAATTCTCTTACACCATTAGTTTCATCATGTTCATGATTCCTTTTCTCCTTTCCTTTATTTTGAGGAGCAGGGGGAGGGGTCATTAGTTTTTAAAGTTTTTTCTCTCCGGTTCGTTTTTTGTTATTGGTTTGTTTAAGCATAGTTACTTCAACGATTGGGTCCTTACTTTAAAACAGGCTTCTGCTGTCCGTTCTTCGCCTTTATCCATCAAAAAAAAAAAAAAAAATACCTCTTTATTGAATTAAAAAATTGTATTTTTTTTCCTTCTCTATCACCTTGCTCTGTCGATAAAAATGTAGATTATTTATATTTCTAGAAAAACACGATTTATTTCATTATATTTTTATTTTCTAATCTTCTTAATTTGTTTTAATTAACACTCCTTGCTCGGTGAATGTTTTCTATTGTCGCCCGATGTAAAGAGGAAATTTGTATTTACTATTTCTCTACAATATTTCTCACCTAATTCTCACTATTACTTTAACTTTGCCAGTAATATCTCCTTTTTTAAATACTTTTGGATCTGTTATCATAACTTTTGTTTGTCCTAAAGGCATAGTCATTCTCGATTTTACCATTAATTTTGTTTAACATTGATTCAATCTCGTCCCTTATTATGGCCAGTTTTCTCTCTCTAGTCATTAAATTCAAATGAGGCGCCATCGCTCTCCGTTTTTTTGTTTCACTCCAATTCCTATTTTGTTGGTTTTCCTGCACCACCTAGTTTTTCAAGCTGTACCCTTCTTTTCATCTCTTAAATACTTAATTCGCACCCTTGCCATCCTGATCTTGACTCTATCATTTAACCCTTTCTCTCTCTAACCTTCTCCCCCTTTCTACATCCTCTTACGCTTTCTCACTATTTCTTACTCTTCCTTCCTATTCCATCTCCTCTCCTGCCTCACTCTCATTCGTTAATTACTCTTTCGTCATTTCTAACTTAGTACTTCATCAATTTCAACGAAATCCTTTATTTCCATTCCTTAAAGTTTAGTGAAAATTTAAAGTTATAAACTGAAATACAAGTATTCGCCTGAATTCATTTTGAGTAAGATTTTTTAATGTCGCTTTTCTGGAACACTGTCTCCATAGTCTAACAAAAAGTTAAATCACAGAAGTTCTACGGAGGACACGATCAAATTAATAACTTCTTATCATATCTACTATCGCGTCTTATAACTCCTTTATAATTCGTTTTTTTGTTCAATATCTGATGTAGCAAGATTCCCGCCAAACAGTAATTTATCTCTCTCTATCTAGCTCTCTCTCTCTCTCTCCCTTCTCCCTCTCTCTCTCTCTCTCTCTCTCCCTTCTCCCTCTCTCTCTCTCTCTCTCTCTCTTGCTCGCTCTACCTTTCCCCTCTTACTAGCTCCCCCCTCTCACGAGCTCACTCCTCTCTCTATAGTCCCCTTCTCTCTCCCTAACTCTTTTGCTATCAGTGCTTCTCCCTTTATAGGACAGGCAACATAGACGTCAAAGCAAAACCCAACTCACCTCCATCCTTTTTTTCATGTTAATGTTCATTTAACACTCCTGTAAGGCCCCGCACACCGTCGCCACGAAGTCGCCTTCTGGCGTCAGAAAGTCGCCCAAACTACATCACGGTGTCGCGTTTTATTGCATTACCGATCCGTGAGGGAATCCCTATGCATTAATCGACACTCTTTATAGCGCCACCGTCTCGCCTCTTTATCGCCCACTCAGCAGTTAGTGGGTTAAGCACGTGCGACTTTAAAAGGCGTTTAGTTTCGAGTTAACCCTTCTATTTCAATTCAACATGTTACCTGATTGCTATAGCATCGGAAGGCTTGATTGCAGGCTTCTTTTAAAGTAGCTTTTACCAGGGACGCCGATTTAGAGAGTAAGAGTGAGTGATAGAGAGAGTGAGAGTGAGTGTGATATACTTGTAAGAGGGAGAGAGAGAGAGAGAGAGAGAGAGAGAGCGAGAGAGAAAGGAGTAATCATCAAGCTTTGTCGTCAGTAGATTTGAAAACAAATGTCTTTATTTATGTAGTCCACCATAGTGGATGAATTAAAGAAAATGAAATCACAAAGGTTCCCTTTTTATTTAATTTGTCCTTTCGCCGAATATTATTGTGGAATCAAATTACTTTTTTCTTATCGCCGTTTTAGGCGATTTGTATACCTGGGATCTTCCTTTTATACTTATTTGGAATATTTTGAATATTTTAAGACAACCCCTCCCCCTGCCCCTTCTCCCTGTACGCCCCCTCATTCAAATTATCCCCGCGACGCCCCTGGATAGGGGTTCGATAACTGGACGCAGGACTAGATAATTGGAATGGATCATCTGTCTAACTGCTAGGGATAGTTTATTTAGCAGGTGTTGTTCCAAGCGAGATTGACTTTTATGAGACGGGTTTTAGTCGGGGAGAGCTGTGCGACTCGACGTGCCCGCATGCGTGCCTCCATCACCCTGACATACATGAAACTGTGACGTCACAATAGTCAGAAGCAGATGATGTAGAACGAGTGAGCATCACATTAGGAATGAGTACAAAAGCCAATTCACACCAAAGTTAAAAAGACAATGAGGTGTTCCAAACAAACTTTAGAATATTTGTAATTATTTAAATTTGTATAGAAATATAATTTTGACATAAATAGATTTTTAGGAAACTGGCATTTTAATTTAAAAAAGATCTAGATCTAGATCACTATGCATTTTATTTTTTTGTGACGCATGTCATAATTTTTCATTAAATGTAAATATTTCAGGTTCCAATCAAAGACAAGATCACATCTGATGCCAAGATTGACTGATGTTTTTTGCAAATATTGAGAGTCATTCTCAATTTTCAGTTTTTCTTAGAAAAAAAACTTGACATGAATGCCCACGAAGCTCACTTCGTTCCTACCCCCCCCCCCCTGCAAGCAAAGTGCATCTATTATCTTTTTCTCAAAGACGAAGCCATCAACAGCATCAGGATTGGGTTTGGAGAATTATGGTTACCATGACGATAAGGAGAATGAAGAAGAGGTAAGCTAGTTGTGAGGAGACTACAGTGGAGATATGGATAAGAGATAATAACCTAGATAGGGAGAGAGAGAGAGAGAGAGAGAGAGAGAGAGCAAATATGGTCAGGGTGAGAGAATGAGAGAGAGAGAGAGAGAGGGGGGGGGAGCAAATATGGTCAGGAAGAGAGAGAGAGAAACAGACAGAGAGAGAGAGAGACAGCGAGAGACAGACTGGAAGAGACAGAAAGAGAGAGAGAGGAAGAGAGAGTGTGTGAGGATAAGAGAAAGATGTACACACACATGTAAAGAAAGAGAGACGAGACGAGAGGGAGAGAGAGAGAGAGAGAGCGAAATAGAGAGAGAAAGAGAGAGAGAGAGAGAGAGAGAGAGAGAGTGATGGGGGAGATAGAGGAGGTGAGATTAGTGGAGAAAAGATAGAATGACACACAAAAGAAGACAGAGATTGACGAGCGGATCCGGGGAAGATAGGAGGCATAAGAAAGGAGAATGGACGCAATTGATCGAGATGATTTGAAGCAAAGTGGTCAAAGGATGCAGCTGAACCGTCGCAATAGCAAACCCATCATCAAATCCCAAGAGGTAAACGATGGAGTCATAGGCATGGGGGAAGGGGGACAAAGGAGAGCATTTTGTCACCCCTTTTTTTAAATCTTAAAGTATAAAACGATCTTTTTAATTTCCACAACACGCAGTCATAGGCATAGTGGAAGGGGGACAAATGGATGCATTTTGTTACCCCTTCTTGAACTTAAAGTTTAAAAAGATCTTTCCTATTTCCATATTAAACACGAAACATTGTCTCTGTTTTCATACAAAGTAAACGCTGCGGTTGGAAATGAAGGGGAGCACCTAGAATTTTGAGAAATTAATTATTATTTTCTTCACATTTGTTTGTGATCAGACACAACCGTTTTTAACGCAGATGTGTATATACAGTGATCTATCTCATAATCATGGTAATTGTATGTTTTGATTGATTGGATTCTTTTGATGAAAAACACATTTATTTATTTCTGATAAATGGGAAATTGTGTTTATCTAGTAATGAGTTCACTAAATAAATTTTAACAAATAATATAGAACGAGGTTAAAAGTCCAAAGCGAAGCTTGTGGTTTGTACGCCAAGAGCTAATAACACGATTATATTAACAAAAGAGTTGCGATTGATCCAAATCAATCGCAAGTCCTCTAATCAATCGCAAGTTTGCAGTCTCCTATCTCTTATGTACATAGTTACGATTGATATCAACTCTTTGTAAGACAGGGACCAAAATTTACAATATGTACGATATGTGTCGTACCTGGCAAGTATAACAAGTTTGATTCTAATGACCAAGATAGTATGAGTATTGTTTCACAAAATCGAATTTTAAGAAATTATGAAACATAAATCATCCGCTCTTTAGGATGATAAAACGCTTAATGCTAATTTTCATGAACTGAATTCATGTGTTTTCTTTTTCTTGACGTAAACATGGTATAAATGTTTTAAAGGGTAAACAAAATGACACTTCCTTGTAACCCAGCAATCTCCTATTTTTATGCAACCATAGAGACGGGTGAACACCCAACCTCTCGCCCGCCCGCATCCTCCCCACTCACCAACATCGTTTATACTCCACCTCCTAATGTAAGCTCTGATTTCCAGAAAATAATATCAATTTTCCTTTCCACTCGACACTCATCTTCTCTGCGCTCCGTTTCCAATCTTAGGGCAGCCCCACTTATCTTATCAAGTGGTGGTTCTCAAAGAGAAAGGGATGAGGATGTGACCGTCACCGCACCCCATCAAGGTTTTTTTTTTTAATGCCCTCTTCCTCCAATCCTCCCTGCTTAGAGTTTACGTCCCAAGATATGATTTCTGTGCGATGACTCATGCTCTTTCTAAAGCGCTTGGAACTATTTTATATTCTCCCTCTGTCTATCTATCTAACTATCTGCTTATAATCTTTTCTTGTCTATCTCTCCGTCTCTCTCTTTTGGGGTTAGTGGTAATGATTTCATAAAGATTGTCTCTATGCAAGAAGTTTTCGTTGCGTGATCTTATCACGAGGTTGATTACATGTGGCTAGGATTCAAAGATGAAGAAAATCGACGAAATATTAGAAAAAAAGTCTAGCAAAAATAAATGAAATATACTGTAAATGAATTTTAAAAGACAGATTTTTCGAACAACAATTTGTTATCTTTTAGACAGTATATGATTATAATAATTATTAAATATAATTTATCTCTATCATTATTCTAGTATTATTGTACATTATCGTCAGAACAAAGGAATGGTGCTAATGTTGAGAAATGAAACATTTTGTCTTAAAACGTATGCTGAAAATCGTGTAAGTATTATATATATATATATATAGAATAATAATAACACATGGAGAGGAATATTAAAAAGTAGCCTTTTTTTTTACTGTTATCATACGAAAATAGATAAGGGAAAGGGGCTGGGCATTGTCGTTTTCTCAAACATCATATTTAGTAAACGAATGTGTTACTGTTACAGTGTTTGTATTAAACCTAGCAATTTAGTCTATGTAGGAATTCATTTAATATTCAAAAATATAATTTTTTAGTTTCTATTTATAGGCGTTCTTTCATTTTAATGTATTCTATCATGATATTCAACAAAATCCCCTTGGTAACAGAATCCACCTCCTTCCTTGAAACATGATTACTATCGCGTTGATTGTTAAGTCATCTTTCGTGCAACACTACCTTGACAATACCGGCTCAAATGTCTAAAGATAATGATTTATGCCTGAAGTATACAGTCCTGGACTCCCTGGGCCCGTTTCACAAAGCCTTTTTTCATCGACAAATGACAAAAATCTGCTGATAGCCAATCAGAAGCAAGGATTTAAGTAGCTTATAACAAAAACTGCCAATTGTCACTGATGACAAGTTTTGTGAAACGCCCCCTGGGTTCCTGAATACTTCATCTCCCAAATAAACCCCTCGGGTGTCTTTTGATCAGAGTCAAAGATAGCACCTCGGTCAGGTATTCTCCAACAGTATGCCTTCCCGCCCGGCTTTTATTATTTATCATTAATAGAAGATTTGTTGTCTATATTTGTCTTAAATTGTACAAACGTAGTCTCAGCATGAAAGCTCATTATTCCCTGCCTAATTGTATTCCATATAACAGGCTGTACAAAGAATTTAATGTTTCAATTTAATTAATTTTTGTTTTGTTGATATTTGTATTGTTATTGACATGGTTGATGTTATTTCATTTTAATTCGCCTTACAATCCTTTCTTGGTCAGCAGATTCAACGGTGTCTCTCAAGTACAAAGTAAAAATTACCAGGGTTAATCTCCAGACCTGAACGAATACGTAAATATTCAAATAAATCATATATCAAATTTTACATCTGGAATCAATTTTGAGAAAATATATATAGGTCAATTTATATAGCGCAGCTACTATATGAATATAATCTATATATACTGCGCTAAATTCAAGGTACAGTATTATTACCCCGGCTGTAGCGGAACTGCCACGATAAGGCGCTAAAGCATTTCAAAGAATTAAATTCCTGCCAGGTACCCATTTACATCACCTGGGTTGAGTGTGGCAAATGTAGATTAATGTCTTGCCAAAGGACATTATTGCCGCGGCGGGACTCGAACCGAACAATAGAATGTGTAAATAAAATATTGTTAATAACTTTAATGATTCTTATCTTTTTTCCGGGATTAATAGCAAATCAATAATTAGGTGGATTTTTTAAAATATATTTTTAGAAAGAATAGGCTTTTTTTTGTATTTTAAGTCGTGATGAAAATATCTGATAAAAATCAAACAAAGGAATACCATATTCAAATGTATCATTTATTTTCGAATAACTATTCTGGAACCTCCTTCTCTTTCACATTCTATAGGTACGCTTCCAAGGCGATTCCATCAATTGTTGATACGGATGCCTTCTTTCTACCAGTGAGGCAGGCAAGTGATGCGAGATGGATGTTGCTGAGAGGGGGATAAAGAAGGAGCACGTGCCGATAATGAGGAGGTCCTCTCGGAGTGATCTTAATAGCCCCGGGAGAGGTTCGGAGCGGTTCGGAGCGCGTCTGATTGAGAATGGCAAGGCTTACCACATCATAATGGGAGATTATCGTCTTCGATGTGAGCGGAATAGAGAGGATGGAGAAAGAGAACTGATGAGGGAGCTCGGGTACCCTAAACATGCTCAAGTAGATGACAAGGGATAGCGGCATAACATGGGTCAGAAAGAGAGGGGGTAGGGGGGGGGGTGTGGCTATCATAATGGGAGCGGCACGGGTTTTATTAGGATGATTGTTATGCAAGGGAATGAAACAACTGAGCTAGAAAGAAGGTTTTGATGGGGTCCTATCATCCTCTGAATATTTTTTCCTTCCCCGTCTACTATATATCTTTCTTTCTCTTTCTTTGAGGAGAATGTGCCCCTGCGCCCCCGTAGTCCCCCATAATTATATACAGTTGTACACACTCTACAATTATGTATGTGCCCGTACCAGATTCATTGACTGTCTATCTGTCAATCTTTTTCCTTCCGATTTCCTCCCTTTTATCCCCCTCTGTTTTTGAAACTTTAGCCTTTTTGTTTTGCATCGTAGCGACTACACTTTGCTCATTACAAAGAGTAGTATACCAGTCCAATAAACAATGTTGGATCCAAGGGGGGGGGGGGGGCAGGGCAGGGAAAAGACCTGCCTTTCCTCCACCCCTTTGTAGTAAACTGGCATACCTTCAGTAAATTACAAGAAAAGCGTAGACCTCTTGATGTAAATACAATTATCTTTCTAAAATAGTCGGTCTTTTCTTTTTCTTTCCTTCATTCTCCTAAAAATCAAACTTTTCCTCAAATCCAATTCTTTCCATTTCAAATGAATTCATATTTCACAGTACATACATATAGCAAGCGATCAGTCGAGTTCAGGGCCGATGGTCATGGTGGTTTCGATCGGTTGGTTTTACTAGGTGAATGGAATGTGAAAAAAGTTAACAAAAACAGTCGAGTGAGGTGAAGATGTAAAAAGGCTGCAAAAAGTCTCCTTTTATTTCTCTTCCCCTTTCTTATATTTTATGTTTCCTCTTTTTCCTCTCCACTTCTTCTTCTTCTTTTTCTTCTTCTTCCCCTTCTGATTCTTCTTCTCTTTCCTCTTCTTCTTCTTCTTCTTCTTCTTCTTCTTCTTCTTCTTCTACTTATTCTTCTAGTAACAGTTTTAAAAAAAATCTTTAACTTCCCTATTTCTAGCCCGATTTTTATTGAATTTCCACTGATTTTATTCAATTCTTTTAAACTTTACAATAAGGTTTTAGTTCCCTTTAAGGCCCATTGCCCACAAAGCTTCATTTCCCGGATATTGGACTGCACCATGACGCACCATGCAAAAGGGATTTCCCCCAATAAAGTGATTGCATAAGGCCTAAAATAAAAACTTGTTGCATTGCCCTTTGCGACCGACCCAAAAATCTGAAAATCTACGGTCGGCATTTTAAAAAAGTTTTTTTTTAAAACAGTTTTTTAGATTTTTTGATATTAATGAATAAAAAAATATGTATTTTGTTTGTTTAAATGGGTATAAATACATAAAATCAAATTATTCCGAAATTCTCACTCGTGCACACCATGGATAATTACAAGGTGAAAAAGATATCATTGGAATGATGACGCTGAAACACACGTATCAAAGCATTAAAAACTGAGAAATATCAGCCAAAAGAGGGCGGGAAAAAAACACAAAAACATTGAAATCTGAAAAAATATCGGCCCAGAGAGGGCGACAAAAAAAAAAGTTTAAAAAAATAAAAACTTTTCCGACCGACCGACCCATGTTTTGGCACTCAAAGGGCAATGCAACAAGTTTTTATTTTAGGCCTAATGGACAGTACTGGCATCGTTAGCATTACCGGCTAACGCACTAATCATGCTATTTACCTCCTTATAAATAACGCCCCGCGTGCAGCAGTCTTCGGGATATTGTTTCATGACGGCTATAAACAACTGGTAGTTTATATAAAAACTCACTGAATAGCTAAAGACAGCTCTACATTCGATGAAATTGAAGTAAAATGTTATACGTACTTGAAAATGGTAAAGGGATTGGCCAATGCATTGTTTACCTTTCACACTACCATACCCGTGCAACAAACCATTTTGGCATAATATAAGTTGTAAATCAAATTCATATCTATCAAAGATGTATAAGCACCTAAACATTGGCGCTGTTCATATCCCAATAAAAAGATTACATACATCTGCCGTTACGAATGATTATGACCAAAGCTTACAACGGCGTATAATTTAGGAGGCTTCGATAACCTCCGCAAATTACGCATTCTGATCGACGTGGATCTTCTATCGTAATCATTGTTGGATGATGTCATCGAGTATGGAATAGGAAACTGCGATCACCTCCGCACTAACGCAACGTGGATCTTCCCTCGTACTCAGTGTTGAATGATGTAATAGAGTATAGAATAGGAATCTACGATCATCCTCTGCACATTACGCATCTTGGTCGACGTGGATCTTCTATCGTAATCATTGTTGAATGATGTCATCGAGCTTCTTTGAAGTGATGATCTTCCTCTTTGATGCTACTCCCGAGTGATGCAATGAAATAACATTTCGGGAGAATATACAAAATGACCTAACCGGGTTAATATTCTTCATCAATTATTTTTCTTAGGGATATTACAAGGCTTTTGCTCAGAAAAATGACTCTGGCTTTACAATCTTGCCGTCAATTATAATTATGTAAGCGTTACTGGCACAGAATTACATGGCCTGAGCAAAGTCCTAATTATAGGAGAGTGAGATTCGTAAATGTTCCAAGTCGTTTCGATGTAGATACACTGTAATAGCCTTACCGATAGAAAATGAGAGAAAAACTGAAGAGGAATGTGTGAGTAAAGAGTTATAATGGAAATGGGGAAGATATTTATCTATATGAAATGGGAAAGATATTTCTGTGTATATGAAATGGGAAAGATATTTCTGTGTATATGAAATTGGAAAGATATTTATGTATATATGAAATGGGAAAGGTATATATAACATATAAGTATATACACACCGAGAGAAAGAGAAAGAGAGATAGAGAGAGAGAGAGAGAATAGGAATACAAGAAGAGGGTGAGGGGAAGCAAAGGGGAAAGAGAGAGAGAGAGAGAGAGAGAGAGAGAGATAGAGAGAGAGAGAGAGAGAGATTGAGAGGGGGGGGGGTAATATTTTGAAAAGAACCCCCTTCTTCCCATGTCCCTTAGTACTATATCTCACCTTACGGATGCAATGACGTAACGTTATCATGAATATAGATCATGACGTCACGGCGTGGATATCCGATCCTAATCTTGCCATTAATTTCCCAATAGTCCTATTAACGAAGAAATCAAAATATGGATCCTTGCCTGATTTATCATAAACACTTTTTTCTTTCTCCGAAACATCTTGTCATTTGCATGGGTGTTAGCTATTTATATTTCAGGTCATTTTAATCATAATCTAATTGCAAAATTAAAATAAACATTATCATTAGCATTAACATTTCCTTTTCTGTGTATGACGCATAATGCATATATAACTCTGCCATAGGTTATCAGTGGGGAAACTAACCAAAACGTAATGCATATTTAATCGGTTAATTCCTTGGATAAGCAGTTTTTAAAAGCAGGTAGGGGCGAGACGGTAGAAGAGTGGGTGTTAATTCTAAATAGACTGGTAATAGTAATATATATCTTTATCTCATAGGTATTTATAACTCTGCCTGTTGCCCACGATCTGTTTTAGAGCTTCAACAAAATATATCATTACAGTGTATTTTTTCTACATTTATTGTGAGCTATGACATTTTTGTTTGACTAGATTTTTTCCCTAGATTATGTTTTGTCGCTGTAATGTATAATGTTGCTAATTAAACAGGGACTCGAAGAAGACCTGAAAAACTATTAGTGAAAATGTGCTATTATGTGATAATTCATGAATAAGACAAACAAGTGGATAAATGAATGAATAAATGATAAAAAGATAATTCAGTGGTTGAATAAATACATATAACAAGGTGTATAAGCTCATCGATTAGGCTCTTTGACTTTCTTTCTCGAAAAAATTGTTTTATAGAAACATTAAATCTATTACAAAGACTTTTGAAAAACCAACTCAAGGGCAATATTTGATTTAATTTGATTTGATTTATTTATTTTTGTTTGATTTTCTTTTTCTTTTGAACTTTTACAAATATATAACAAACAAAACATTTTACACAATCATGACAAAAGAATATATGTAGAATAAAGTAAGACTGGTTGTAACTAGTCGAAAACATCAAACAGAAGGGTTGACAAAGTAAGCAAAGCTTGATAGCATGACTGGATACATAATAAACACAAATATGGAGGGAAAAATATTGTTAAAGGGGAAAAGAGAGAGAGAGAGAGAAAAAAAGATTTACAGTATCAATATCAATACACTATTGTACACTCAGCTAAAAAAAAAAGAGAAGCAAACTAAGTAAACATAATACAAAACAAAAGGTTGTCTTGGATTAAGTACAGGGAACCACTTCTATCTTAATGTATATGGGGATTTGTCGGGTTGCTACTAGGGGTCCGATGGGGGAGCCCTCGGACGCATTTGTATTTTTTCCAACAATTTAAAACCTCCAAAATGGCCGTCACAAGAGATATAAATTGTAATTTTCTCCTTGAAATTGACAAATTCCATATCATTTCACTTCGTTGGATATCATTTCTCCTTTTCTTTTTAAGACACTTTCATAGAAATGCTTTATTATATCCTTCTGTTCTACTTTTGTCCGAAAGTATTCGTAGGCTGTGTTGTGCCAACTCATCGGCAATTTTATCTGTGTGTGTACATAATAAGAGTCATGTTCTTATTTGTTTCCCTTTTTTGTCTTCTCTCTCTCTCCTTTTCCTCACTCGATGTATCTTCTTCTTTTGTTACCAGGCTTATTTTCTTCTCCTTTTCTCCGTTTTATTCCGTTTGTCTCTCTTTTCCCCTTTCTTTAGGCCGCCAGAAAAAAGAGGGGGGGGGGGGGGGGGGGTGTGAGCATCGCCATTTTACAATAAACGAGTTTCTGAAAGAAAATTGCGAAAATGGGGCATTTGGCCATTCAAATGTTGATGAGCATTGGAGGTATCACGTGGCTCGTCGACGATCTTGGGTGGAAAGGAGACGCATCTTGACAGTGCTTGTCAAAATCATGCTGTCCTGAGACTACAGTTGACATCCAATGCTTGATCATCCTCTTTGTTTCCCATTCTTTATTTTCATTTTAAACAAGAATGACTTACAGATGCACATGTTCATTAACATTTGAATAGCCACTCCATTATCCAATTTTCTCAATCAGAGCTTCTAACGATTAAATGATGTGCACATCAAAGCATAACAGCTCAAAACTTGATCTTAACTGAACTTGGTAGAGTATAAACTTTTAGTTAATGTGATATATATTATAAAACACTTTAATGATGGTTTATATGGACATTTTGAGTTATATAGAGCGTATATCTCATAGAAATAGAAATATCATGTTTGAATCACGTAATACGTCATATGTTCGCAAATTTCAAAAAGTTGATTGACAAGGTTATGGAAAATATATTTCTTCTCGAAAGTCTTTGTGATCGTATTTAACCCACTGACCACTGAATTCATGTATTCCCATATGTTTTCATACAGGGGTCACCCGGTTCTCGTTGGAAAGGGGTTATTATGAAATATGTACAGGGCACTGATAGCTATCTAACGTAGATGTGGAACCATAGATTATTTTATTCTGAAATAATGGTTTACTTTTTACAATTTAGATTGAATTTTCCAGATTTCAACATTTAGACAACTTTTGTACATGTGATAGCATACGACCGCTGTGTTTTATGCATGCTGAAGAACGTAGTTATGTACGTAGAGGTACGTAGAGGTGTTGTGATCGAGTGGATACGTCGCCGGACTGTCGATCACAAGGTCCGCGGTTCGAGTCCCGCCGCTGCACTAATTTCCTTTGGCAAGACATTGATCTACATTTGCCACTCTCCACCCAGGTGTTAAATGGGTACCCGGTAGGATGCGACCGTCATTGTTGGTCAAACAGTTTTTGAGCGTCAAGTAACGCCTGGTTGGAATGCTCCCCAGGGAGTGGAGATTGTGCACACATTGTGTGCGGGCAAGCACTGAATCCAATGACCGGGGTAATAATATGATTTTAAAGCGCTTAGAGACATTTGTGATAAGCGCTATATAAAAGCTAAATATTATTATTATTATTACTATTTATTCTGAAATAATGGTTTACTTTATAAAGAACCAATTAAGATTGAATTTTCCAGATTGCAACATTCAGACAACTTTTGTACATGTGATAAAATACGACCGCTGTGTATGGTTCATGCATGCTGAAGAACGTATTTATTAATCATAAATACTCGTCATAATTTTTAATTGTGATTATATACATGTATCTTGATTATACACAAACCTGTTAAAATATTGATATGCATTCCATTCGATGATAATAATGATGATGAAAAGAATAATAATAATGAAGATGATGATAGTAATAATAATAATAATAACAATAATAATGATAATAATAATAACAATATAGGATTTGTAAGGCACCAAATGCATTTAGGATCATATTCGGTAGGATGCGACAGGTGAATGGCACATGTTGAAATTACGTGTATTGCATTAATTTTGATGGATTCAAAGCAAACCAAATAGCTTTTTCTCGGCTGTCCATCGCTTCTTCTAACCCTCATTCAAAACGTCTCTTTATCTATCCTTTTCACTTTTTGTTCATAAAATGTAATTTTTCCTCTATCCTCATTATTGATGCTTTTAATTGCAACCTGCCAGTCAAACACACTATCATCATGTCCAAGGGCTATGGAAGCGTGAATCTCTTTATCAGTATTATTTTCCTACCACCCCAAAGCTCATGGTGGACGACGCTACCAGTCTTCCTTATTAACGTGTACATCCCCGAAATGCACTCCCATCCTTAGAACAATATAAAACCGCCAAAACCGCCAAAAGGAAAAGCGTTGCGCGGGATGGCAAGGTATATCGCGTGTAGGATCAGCATTTTCGTATCGAATTTCCCGCGCTGTTTTGCTTGTCCACTGTGTCAATCACACTACTATCACAACACGGACAGGCGATTTTCATCTCATTCCCCGATAGCTCTACTCCGGTGACAAGCCGATCTATAGAGAAGGCACAGTAACAGACAGAGAGAGATACTGGGAGAGAGAGAGAGAGGGGGGGGGGGTGGGGGTTAGAATGAAAGAGTTAATGAGAGAGAGAGAGAGAGAGAGAGAGGGGGGGAGGGGGGGGGGGTAGAAAGAAAGACTTAATGAGAGAGAGAGAGAGAGAGGGGGGATTAGAAAGAAAGACTTAATGAGAGAGAGAGAGAGAGAGAGAGATAGAGAGAGGGGGGGCATATGGAAACGTTTGCTTGTATTTGTCTCATAAAAGAATTTGATCACAAACTGACTCCCACACGGTGTTGAGTACTCAGGGGTCAAAGGCCACTGGCTTCATCGGACAGGTAGTTACATTATGTGAATGGGTAAATTAACTATTACAAATGAGGGGACACATTACATTGTACAATAGGGACACACATTGTTTTTATTGTGCAGAACATACTCTTTTATTGACTTACTTATTGCATGAAACTATAAAACCAAAATGCATTTTGTATTCTAAAAATTGTAGTACAAAGAATAATAAAAGGTGAATGAAATGCATAAACACCACAAACACCTGAGGAGGAAGCATTCATAAATTTTAATACATATAGTTGATAAAGGGCTCCGATGAAACTATGAAACCAAAACGAAATTTGCGTTCTGGCAATTGGAGTACAAAGAATGATAGCAGGTGAATGAAATGCTTCAACAGCAATACAAACACCTGGGAAGCTAGGAAGCATCCATAAATTTGAATAATTAAGTTGATAAACGACTCCGCATGTGGACGTATGTTGGAGCAGAAAGCAATGGATTCTTAACAACACCACCCATTTAATGTCGGAACGTAAATTAAATTTGGCGCGGTTGGAAAATGCATCTTTCTACCCTGCGACTTGAATGGTGCGATCCAGTAAATTAAAACAGTAAAATGGCTCTTATTTTAAAATTACTCATTAAATAAAACCCAAAACTTCAGTGATATCAGAACAAATATGTTAAATCTTACTAATAGTTAAAAAAAGATGTATAAACATTGTGAAAGTGTCGCATTTTACGATAAAAGACGCCGATTTAGCGAAGATGACGTCATTAGTGCGCTTGCATCAGGGAATTCAAGGTCAAAAGTTCAATTCAGACACTGATAAGTTATTGGTCGAGCCTTTTTGTTTCCTTTATTCCGACAAAATTATACAATCAATCAAAACAAGTTTAATACCAGAAGAAAGCTAACGATTAGTATTTTCATTAACCGCTTGCCCCAAAGTCGCTTGACCACAGTGAAACGAGTGAGAGCTTGCGAGAGCGGCCAAAGTGTGATTGAAACTCGCTATTTGCTCTTCTCCAACGCAAAAGGAGACGAAATTGTGCTGGATAAATGCATTTTTTCCGACGAAAGTACAGAAAATTTGCATATGGTCTTTTTATATTATACTTATGAATGTTACCCTAGTGACTTCCGGGCGCCCCAATGCTGGAAAGAAACGCACATTTGAGAAAACTTCACTTTTTCATGGAAAAATGCTTATTTGTTTTATGCACGCAAGTCAGATTGAGCGGATGATACAACGTTTCCATATGGGGGGTGGGTTAAAAAGAAAGAGTTAATGAGAGAGAGAGAGAGAGAGGAGGGGGGGGGGGGGTAGAAAGAAATAGTTAATGAGAGATGAGAGAGAGAGAGAGAGAGAGAGAGAAGAAAGTGAAAGAGGAAGGGAAGAGAAATCCAGAGCGCGGGTGATGGTAATGGGGGTTACCATGACAAAGGCTTTGCGTGAGGCGATTTTGGGCGACTTCATAGCAATAAAATGGTCTCCTATATCCACCCCTCTAGCCCAATCGTTCTCTTAGTGTAATTACACGCAATGCGCGCTCTGCGTTTAGTAGTTATCCTGCTCTCCACCCGCACATATGTCGGGTTTTTTTTGTAGATGAAAAAAGTATAGTTTGGTATTTGAAGATGTGACATGATTTTTCAAGCCCAATATGTCGCCTTTCTTTAGTAGCATAACAACATTAACGCCCTTGGCCTTAGCACTTAGCGAGCGAGTACCACCCTAAGAGAGAACAAACGTTATGTTTGGAAGACTTCTGAAATAGTTTGAACAAAGAAAAAATTGTCATGCTTATTATTTACTTTAATCCTCTGTTTGATTTAATTATCTTATTTTGTTTTGCAGTATGTGAAAATTCGTAAGCCTTTGTTTTGTTTTGTTTCATTGATTTTATAATGTTTATCTTTGATATCCGATACCCGGTAGGTCTACTAGTATACTACATAATATAATAATAATTTTTCATTTACTTTCGTCCTATATTTTGTATTAATGATAAAGTAACACAAATCTTTCATTTCTCTTTCTCTTGTAGAAGGCCAACATTTCCTTAGTGTGGAAATGGCGTATGAACCGGCGTATGAATAACATATTGATAATTATCTTCTTTCATAAAGTATTTTCTTTTTATGGTTGCAACATAAAATTACTGCCAACAGTTTCTCTATTTTATGTCACTGCTGTCTGCAGAGCGAGGTGAAAAGTTCAATTCCCCAATGTGGCGAATGAACATAACAATCAATGAGAAAAAAGAAAATTCCCCGCAAAAGCGCGTCATAATATTGGCGAGAGTAGCGATGACTCATACAATGACATATTTTACCGTCTGTCATTTTCCACGCGCAGGCAGGCCCCTAGCGCCGAGGAAAACAATAGAACGCACGGGAGCGGACGCATTTAATAGCAACGTTACCATTGCAGCAAATTGCAGCATTCGGCAGGGAAACAAGTGCATTTGTCCGAAAAGGGGTATGCTGACTGTATGAACTGTTCTTGCTTTTATGGTTGGCGCGTAGAGCACTTTGGTATTGCATTATTTTTAATCGCAATGTGAATGTAGCATTTTGATGGACATTATTATCTGTATTGTCACAATGGTATAGGTGCATTGTCGAAGTGCAATTTTTGTAAAGTTTTGTTTGAAGCAAGTTCGTCTCCTAAAGACTTGAAAACATACGGAGAGAGAGATAGTGTGTGTGTGTGTGTGTGTGTACGTGATTGCGGGTGTGCGTGTGTGAGAGAGAGAGAGAGAGAGAGAGAGAGAAAGCGAGGGGGGGGGGGAGGAGGAGGGGGGACGAGTATGGGTAGTTTTAGATCAAACAAGAAAGTGTTATATGTGACTAATACCCCGGGATGAAAGGCACGAGATCATTTGAATTGTCAACAAAAAAGACGAAAGAAAAAATACGGAAAATTTGATAATGGAGTTGACGGGGAAGGAAGGTTTTGATAATCAGGCCCGAAGATCTTGCTAACTTTATTTGCTTCGGTGACACAGCCCTCGTGTAAGCAAATACAATCCTGCCAAGGGACTATGTTTGCACGCGGATGAACACGGGCCAAGACAAGCGATAAGTGATCGAATTAGCGTAATTAATTTATATAATTTCGCACGCTTAATTGTGAAACGATGAAATTGTATGGAAGAGAGGAGTTTAAAACCACTCTGGTCTTTTATTAGATTTATCAAATGTCTGTCAAGAAACAGCGCAAAAGGCAAAATACCTTTGTGGAGCTTCGAGGCAGTGATACATTTTATTAAGATGACGAGATTTGTCGGTGGGGCATGGTATGTTCTTGAAGTGCCCAAAAGCGACAAGCCTGTCGTGAAAGTGGAATATGGTATGCGTTTAGATATTCAATATAAGAGATAATATTTTTTAGGGAAGTTGATAGGAAAAAGGATGGAAAGGTTATTAGGAATAAAATCAGAAGTGGTATAGAGAAGTGATAAAATAAATAAATAAAACGGGGATAGAAAAATCGGATAAAAGATGATCAGTTGCTGGGGGCGGGGGGGGGGGGGGGTAGAAGAAAGATACAGAAAGAGAGAGAGGGGGAAGGGAGGAGAGGGAGCAGGGAAATTACATATAACAACATGGAGAGAGAAGAAAGAGAGAGAGAGAGAGAGAGAGAGAGAGAGCAAGAAAACGAAAGAGGGATTGTCCGAGAGCTCATGTTGGGATTAGAGAGTGGACAACAATGATTCTGAGATCATTTTGGTTTACTCAATACAACATTTTGTTACGTTCATGGCGGGAAATTTTTTATAAAATGATCATTAAAATCTTTAGTGAATTGTTTGTCATAATTAGTATAAATCATGAAAATATATGAAGTTAATCAATGGCATATTTATGAAAAAACAGAATCAGTGAAAAACTATATAAAATGGAATATTGAAATGCTATGCAGCTTAAAATAAAGTACATATTCCATATGATTACACGCACACACACACACACACACACACACACACACACACACACACACACACACACACACACACTCAAACACGCACCTGCGCCCACACTCACAAAAAAAGAAATGACAAAAACAGTATGTAAAAAAAAAGGGAAAAAGAATCGCTACTGTGTTTCGCGGCTATTGAACCTATCGTAAGTAAATATAATAATACAGTAACATGAACGGAATAGATAAGATAAATGAGACATCAATAGTTTCCGCTCGCTACCTCGAGCGAGAGACTGGCTGATGAGTGATAGCATATCTCAGCATTAAAATCATACCTCGTCCCCGCATTATGCTAAATTGATGCGTCATCCGCAACAAAAATTGCTTTTAATTCGATCAGATGAGAACTGGAGACTTTGATTGATTGGGTTCTCGTGAATTCATAGTCCTCTTTCGGCTTTCCATAGACCATGTTTTATTCAATATCTCTCTCTTTCTCTCTCTCTCTTTCTCTCTCTCTCTACCTCTCTCTCTCTCTCTCTCTCTCTTAGTGGAGAGGAGAGGAAATCCGCTATTTTAAGAGCCATATTAGGAGTCACTTATACCTAAACACGATAGCCAAGACTTATCCAGGAATGACCAAGAAGGGAGTGTCAATACGTCGTTATTGTTTGAACTTTTTTGAAGTTTTATTTAATCCACATTTTACATAGAAAAACAGTTTATATTATTTTCTTTTTTATACAGGCGTATATTATTATAAGAATAGATTTCACACAAGAAAAACAAATAATTAAAGATTTCAAATCAAATATAATGTACGGAAAATAAGTACGAAATTTCGAAATATGTATATATAACAGGCTAGGTAGAACAATGTAAAATGTGGGGAGCCTAAATAAAAAGCATAGCTTGTATGTGAATAGGCTCCCGTACTGAGTAACACAATATAGTAGGTCTGGATTTAAAAGGTATTATAGGAGGCGAAAACGGAGTAGTATAGTATGAGATTCTAGAGACGTACAAGGAGAGTGAATTTGAGAAGAAACGAGAAATAGAAATAAAGAGTAAAGAGAATAATATAATAGTGATAAGTGAGAAGGTGAAGAAGGGAAGAAAGAGGAAGAAGAGGAAGACGAAAAAGAAGTGGAAGAAGAAGAGGCAGAAGAGGAACAAGAGAAAGCCAATTTGATGAAATCAATTGTCATGTTCATATGTCTAAAAAAATATGACGGACAAGGCTATTGAAGTTATTCTTTGGTTGGTTTTTCGAAAGTCTTTGCAATCGTGTTTTAATTTGGAGATGAATCCACTCCAAATGATTATGGAATACAATAAAAAAAAATAGTATTTTTGTATTACTTTTTTAAAAACGTGGATTCACCTATTTTCAGCGTGGCTTTCCAAACCCAAAATAATGGATCCCTAAAACTACTTCTAGATTAGTTGATTCCAGTCATGGACGGGTACAGGATCGTTGCAATTTCGAGGTTTCTTCCCCCCCCCCCCCTCAGCTAGCCAATATCGACATTAATAAATCTATTTGCGTGTGTATTTGATTGTTTTTCCTTTTAAAGTCTGATTGTATACCTCAAAATGCCAAATCAGTTGGCACTTTGATATCTTGATAAAGCCCTCCAAGTATATACAAAATCTCACAACCTGAGCTTATAAACTATTAACTAATTATTCCCAAATTTCTACCGAAATTCGTTCAAATTGAAGGTGGCTGCTTCGAAAATACGGTACAACATCAAATATTCCACCTGAGAAATAGTCTTGTCACTTTCAAAAGTTCACTTAAAGGCAACGTTTATCAATGTTAAATCTGAGATGCATGGCCCTACGTCTTATCAGTGTCTGTGATAAAGTGTAATATTGAAGCCCTAAAAAATGCGCTTTAAAATGATCATGAAGTGCCTCAAAAAAGTAAAAATCTTTGAGTGACCGGTTTTACCATACTCAATTTCCCCAATAGACTGTAGTGTAACAAAATCGTTAGGAAAACGAGAAATTAAATTTCGATTTCCTATCATAATATCTTGATAATCATACAGGCGATCAGCTTGTACAAGTCATGGCATTCCTGACTGACCTAAAGGTTTATAATTATGATTGCAGCATGAGCTAAATCCAGGATTTTGTTTCAGAATCTGAGGCAATGTTACCGAGTCACTTTGAGGAGACTTCTTTTCTCAGTGCTGTTCCTTTTTATGAGTTCATGTATGTTATTTTTTTCTTCATAATTATTCTGTGATTTTGTAAGCGCTGATGTACTTTTTTGTTATTAGCCCTCCGAATATTCGATACTATTGTTAATATTATCACCGCTGATTTTACTTTGATGTCGAACGTAAAGTTAAACAAAAAATCGCTCCGAAAATTTCTTTTTAAGCAAAGCTTGTCAAAATACTGGTTACCCCCACCTTCGAGTTGTATTTTCATACTTTCCTATTATTTTTATGACTTGAAGACGCCCTCATAAAAATAAAGCTCTAAATGCCTTTGCATCGCCTGTCATCAGTGATTGTGTTTGGAACTGAGGGGGGGGGGGGGGGGGGGGATATTAACTACTGTAATTACATCAAGAAGCCTCAGATTTGGGAACGAAATCTCATTCCTTTCCACCCGGTTGACAACTTTGAGGCTTTATTCGTAATATTTACGACAGCTGTACGTGCCTAACGTTTAAAGATGCTCACCTTCTCGATGGTAGCTAAGAGGAAGGTAACGTGACTCACCTTTCAGAGTGACATCAGTAAGTACAAGCGGTCAGTTGACCGGAAAAAAGCCGATTTTCACCTCAATTTGACCTTTACCTGCGATAAAAGTACATTACCTAAGTTTAACATAATTAAGGTCACCCAAACTCTCCCTCTCCCCCAAAAAGCTCATTAAAAAAAGATTGCTATAAACAAAATTGAAAGAAATAAAGTTCAAAGAGAGTACAAAAGTCATCAGGTTCTTTTAATAATTAATGCGTAGTATCAAAATAATTTGGTTTTTCTTTGAGTGGATATAAAAATGCAAATGAAAGATGTTAATGATCTTGTATACAATCAAAGGAAATATTTTTGAATATGTCAATATCCGAAAGATTTAGAGGACAACTCATTATTTCTAATTACTTTGTGTCGCCTACATAATATTTTAGAAGCAAAATTAACGAAGTATGATCATTATGGACCCGTACACATGCATATTAATATGTCTTCATGTAACAACTACATGTATAATAATTATAATGGTAATTGTATAACCACACAGATTCCCCCATTTTAAGGTTTAACGATCGAATGTAAATTAAGGGATTCATCATAATGATAACAATTACGACAACAATGACAACTTTATAGGGTAGAATGGGAAAAATCGTGAGCCTCCATTCGGAATCTTTAACAATTACTTGTGCATTTTTTTGGAAGTTACTTTGGAGCATTTCCACCATAAATATTTACTTTCTATGTAAATTGTGTTTACCGCTGCTGTAACGTAGCCGTCAACTAAACTTGATAGGAGTCCGATAATCTGTTTTTAACGATGATTGACGGTTGTTTTTACCTGACTGATAAGAAAGCATGTGTATGCTCGTAAGTAAACAACTAATGGACCGAGAGCTTTCAGTTCTCTCCGAGGGACTCGGTAATGGGGATTAATGCCTTACCAAAGGGCACCCGCGCATTGACTTGGTTTCAGACCCAGGTCCTCCTAATTACGTGACCACTGCGTTACCAATGAGCCATTGCGCCTCCTCATAGAGAAATATTTATTAATAAACGATATACCATTATTAGTAGTTTATAGCTGAATATACTTTAAACTAAAGGATTTAATTTAACGGAACTTGTAAACAGGCAAGTAAAAGGAAACGCCATAAATAATTTGAAACCAACTCATCAAAAAATGACTGCACTTGTTTACCTCGAGTTTTTCCTCATCACAAGGAATACCGAGATAGCATTAATTTTGTTCGGGAATGAACATATTCAAGTCGTTTCTTCGTGTAAGTTTATAAAGTGACCTGGAGTGAACTTCATGATTCATCGAATTAAATCATTTGGAAATTTAGCTGGGAGCACGACACTGAAAATATTTATGTTCAACAATCTACTCTGTGACCTAGGGCGGGATGACCTGGAAATTCATGAATAAATGTAAAGATAAATCATCGGTAGACTTACCTGCAATATATAATTGGTTGTCGGTGAAAAAGAGAGAGAGAAAAAACAGGACGGAGAACAAAAATAGGAGATGAGACGAAAATAAAGAATAAAGTTATGGTGAAGGAACAATATAAACGATGACAGAGAATGCGAAGATACATAACGAAGGATTAAGTAAGAATGAAAGTACAAAATGTATGCAAGATAGTTCAGGAAAAGAAATGATAGTGATGACATTGAAAATTAGATCGTAAACAATAACAAGAATTAAAAGTATATAAAAAGAAAACGTATAATAATAAAGGAGAACTCTGGGAAGAAGGAATCACATATTTTGTATGGAATAAAAAGAACACCCGTAGTATTAAAAAAAAATTAAAATGTAATGCTTCCTGGGAGAAAACCCGTAGTATTGTTTGCATATTGTATTAAACCCTATGTTATCATTTTCTTTATTATTCATTAATTGTATTTGGACAAAATATGCAGAATTCAAATCAAAATCTTAATCTAAGTGCGGGTACTCTGAGGGAAGTTTTTGTACCGTGCCACTCTCACATGTTGCGTCAAAGACCGCAACCTTCCTTGACGCAGCCCTGCGTCAGCATAATGACGCCTCGTGTGCAACGCGCCGTACAAACGCTCCGTCTTTTTTTTTTATCTTCGAAGCCATTCAAGGGTCCCCACCCGCCGTAGCTCCGGGGATGAACGCCCTTGACACGGCGCTCAGTGATTCACGAACTCCCCAAACATCGATCTCATAGCCTTGAGATAAAAATGATTTGAGAGATTCATCGATGCCTCGATCGAGCCCCTCGAGTGAAATAAATTTATAGTTCAACCATGAAATGACGAGCTCAGTCAGGCAGGAGGGCGGGATTCCCAGTTTTCTTTCATGCCTTGGTCAGATCACAGAGATTCACAAACCCGCATTTCTCCGGTCATATTTCCACTTAAAGCCTAGACGTAGATGCAACGTATTAGGCGAGTTGCAAATATACGTCGTCGCAAACACCCCCATATTCGTAGCTGTTTAGAGCCACAAAATAGCCACTTTCTCGCCAACCAAGGCCCTTTCGTTATTTAGTATCCGCCACGTAAAGGCCACGCAATTCCCACGTAACTTTCACGCGTTATCACGTAGAGACACGTATAAACAAGCCTAAGCCACGAAAACACACGTAAAAACAAGCCAACACCATGTAGAGACACGTAAAATCAAGCCAACACACATGGAAACACGTGAAAACAAGCCAACACCACGTACAGCCATGTTCCCCTAATTGCAGATGACAGCTGATTTTATGTAATTGAATTTTGATCATTTGACATTTCTAATGGCCTTACATTAGGCGCCACGTAAAAACTGTACTTGCCGCCTAAACGTCGTCATTACCACGGAATAGTCACGTCTCATTCCTTATCACAAAAACAATATTCCCTTTTCATGGCGTTTTGGGCTAGGCTTTACATGAAAGTGTGACCGGAGCATTACTCTGGTGTTGTGAGAGGATGGGAACAAAAAGGGAAAAAAGGTGGATTAGCGAGAGAAGGCAAAATCTATATTACTTCACGCTTCAGCGAGCTGGAATGATCGAACGCGGATAAGGTATGCTCGGGCATCGAACTCGTCACGTGACTTTGAACTAGGTCAGATGATAGTCATGAACAGGAATTGATGTAAGAATATTGCCTATTGATAAAGAGTTCTGATATCCCATAAAGAGTTCTGATATCCTAACGAATGCCTATACGCCTTGATGGGAAGTTTTTGTCCCCCGGTTGCCTAATGGATATCTTGATTGCTACTTGCAGGCTCTTCAGTAGTATCCCGGAGGTCTTTCATGTAAAGAAAAATCATATTCCACAAAACCAAATAACAATCGCAAACTAACTTTCGGGATATCAGAGCCTTATCTGGCACTTGCATTTGTGTGTGACCGCAATACAGATTCCAAAAGTCACATGGGTATTATCATGTTTAAAAAAAAATGATGTTGAAATTTCCAATGGCATTTATACAGAAAGTGCTGTTTAGACCTCGTAACTTCCATATAGATATGTGCAAAGAACTGTACCAAACTGCGAATATTAAAATTTGAATTATTAAAACTGAATACTGGCTTGTTACCCTTTTTTGCTGTATTTGAAACAGTTCATTTTTTCACCCGTTACCATGGTTGTACTGTTGGTACTTGTCAATGTATTCCATTGCTATTACTTCTACCATGATAACTGTATCATTGATATTACTATTTACATTACCTGTTGTATCTCATACATCATAGAGTTTGATCTTTACACTACTATTACTACATTACCTGTTGTATCTCATACATCATAGAGTTTGATCTTTACACTACTATTACTACATTACCTGTTGTATCTCATACATCATGTAGAGTTTGATCTTTACACTACTATTACTACATTACCTGTTGTATCTCATACATCATAGAGTTTAATCTTTACACTACTATAGGATTTCCCGGCCAAATTCGCGTGTTTGTCATTCGAATTCATTTACTTTGCATTTAATTAAGCGCAGATCGGCTTTGCCATGCCAATTATCATTCAATTTTCCAGTTTTTGTATTTAATTTAGGATTTTGGTCGAAGGGTTTCATAGATCTGTCATTCAATTTAGAAACTGCTCAACTAGCATTCAAATTAATATTCACTTGTCGAAGCGTATTTTTTATCATTCAAATTAACTCCTGTCATTCGTATTCGTAATATTTTTTATTCAAGTTAGGAATGTTAGGGGGAAGAATTGCAACAAACTTTTACAATTTTTAAATAATGCAGTTAAAATGCATCATTTGCCATTGGGGTCTAAGCTGTTATTCCATTTATTTATTTTCAGGACAATGCAGATGGGTGTAGTCAGACATAAAGTAAAGAAGGGGCGAAATCAAGGGATATGGCATTTCTGCACAGACATGTTCATATACCCGGGAAAGGTGGGGGTACCCTCAATCGCCCCTTTTTACTACAGACTCGGAATTTTACAAAAGTAATTCACATCGTCTCTTATACCCAGCACACCACTCTGTTTTTCTTAAAGAGTTTCATAGTTTACTTGCCCGCCAGCAGATCGATGACTAAAGACATGGCTAAATAATGAATCATGTTCAAATTGTTGACTCTAGTCCCTACCCCAGTCACAATATTGTACCCTTCTTCCATAATGAAATTATGATGAAATTATGATAAATTTATGATGAAACATAAGACAAACAACTTCCTTACATGAACATTTACAAATATACCGAGACTATCAGGTCCGTAGATGCAAGTCGTTTTTTTCTTCTTAACAATCAAACTTAAATGCTAATGAATATCAGATCAATCTAATAAGTATAAGTGTATAAATGCAAGAAAATGAAATATGATGAAATACACATGAAGAAACAATCTTGAAAGAAAAAGAATGAGCTCTAAAAAGTGTGTAATGAACGATAAATGTATATTGACCATCAATTTAAGTGCACAAAGTGCTAATTTGAATGCTACAAATGAATTAGAATGCTAGAAGTACACCGTCGCGTTGTCAGAAAATCGTGTTGCGCCAAATCGAATGACCAAATAGCGAAAGAAGCACATTGTTTATTAATTTGAATGAAACATACGTAGATTCTAACGAAAATTCCATAGATTTGAAAACTAGAAAAGGGAATATAAACCCGATATATACCTGACTGCACTAAAACCGTCGAATTTGAACGCAAGACAAATTAATTTGAATGACAAACTCGCGAATTTGGCCGGGAAATCCTATATTACTACATTACCTGTTGTATCTCATACATCATAGAGTTTGATCTTTACACTACGTTAACATATACTGCTGATTACTGTTACTACCACTTTATCTACAACTATTACTGCGACTACTGTTACTACTACTGCTAATATTACTACCAATTTTACTACTACCACTACTACGACTACTACTATAACTACTACTACTGCTACTACTACTACTACTACTACTACTACTACTACTAATACCACTACTTCAAAAACAACTACTAATAATTCTACAACTACTACTACTACTTCTACTATTATTAATACTACTATTACTACTACTTCTACAACTACTACTACTACTACTACTACTTCTACTATTATTAATACTACTATTACTACTACTGCTACTACTACTACTACTACTACCACTACTACTGCTACTACTAGTATTACTACTACTATTACTACCACTACTACTACTACTACTACTACTACTGCTACTACTACTATTACTACTACTATTACTACCACTACTACTACTACTACTACTACTACTACTACTACTACTACTATTACTACTACTTCTAATATTTCTCCTACTTCCTGTTACTAATACTACTGCCGGTATCATTACTACAACTGCTACTGCTGGTGCTGTTGCTACTACTATTTATGGTACTGCTGCTGGTACTACTACTACTACTACTTATACTACTACTACTTCTACTACTAATATTTAACAACTATTTCTGCGGCTTTTTAAACTTTCACACGAAGCCCAACATGGCTAGAATAAGGTTAAAATCATTGGCTATTACTGCTACTAGCCATGTGAAAAAAAAACTTTTTTGTAAATATTTCCTTTACCATAATTCTAATTCTAGGACGCTGACGGCAAATCCAGACCCCAAAGAAAAACCTTACCATTTTGATTGGATTGAGATTCTTCATAAAGAATTCACACAGTTGGGACAAATCCGGGTGATTGAGGTAATTGATGATAGCCTTTTAGGATATCTCGAACAAGGTCGTATTGCGGTCATACTAGGAAAGACAGATCACGCAATATTGGAGCATGTGTATCAATCTTGGCTAATGTCGCCGGAGATATTACCCTACCGATATAAAATGAGTCCCCTTTCCTACGCAGGTGAGAAAAAGCCATATGCGCATTAAAAATGCATGAAAAGATAACTTTGATGATTTTCAAATTGGTAATATTTTTGTCTCAAAGTTTTGAAGTCTAAATCATTCTTTTTTTGTAGACATCTGGCTAGAATATTCACTTTGCAGCCGAATTCATAACTTTGAATGACAGCGACTATAAATATTTATCACGAGAGTGTGGGATGTGAGAGTCAACCAATTCTGTTAGATTCAAAGACTTGTCACTTTTGAAAATATAAAGGAAAAGGAGAAAGAATTTGTGACAGTGCTTCAAAAACCTACCCCAAAAACAAACATTACACTACATGCATCAATACACTGTTGCCCGCGAAAAGTCATAGAGATTGATCAATAGATCTCTGGGAAGATGTCAACTCTTTCTATCATAAATAAATAATATTGGTACAATCATTTCATGAAAAGTGGTAGAAAAAAAAATCATTCTAAATTTATAGAGAAAGGTGCAAAGATTTGATCAAGCAATTTCGAAATTAGAGAGAGACCAACCTCAAGAATCTTTATGAAAAGGTGCGTTACATATGTGGAATGATAAATTGGAATATTTGTATTTCAGCTTTCAATCACTCGATTTTCTTCTGAAGGGTTTGACAGATATGACATTTCCGTGATATTGCCACAAGCTATGTTCGAATGTGTATACTGGAGAAAGGGAAGGGCGGATGAGGGTAAGACAACATGCCAGAAAGAGGAAACTCAGTGAGAGGGACTAGATAAACGGGCCCGCAGCCTCCCCGATAACACGCGATTAATGAAGAAAGACTGATTGGTGTCAACATTTTTTGATGAGTCATTCTCCGCTCTACCACTCCTCCTCGTCTCTGTCTCTACCTTATTCTCACTATCTCCTCTACCCCTATCTCTCACTCTCTTTATCTCTGGTTCTCATTCTCCTTCTCTCTTTCTTCTCCTCTACCCCCTCTCCCTCTACTCCACTCACGCTATCTCTTCCACTCTTTATTTCTATTTCCCACTCTTTCTTCACCTCTTTCTCTCCACCTCTCTTTCCCCTCTCTCTCAATATCCATACCTTTAAACAAACCATCCCCTATATATCCCTCTTCATTACCTCCATCCTCCTCTCTCTCTCTCTCTCTCTCTTTCTATATCTCACTCTGTCTGTCTCTCTCTTATCTATCTATATATCTCTTATCCCATCTCTCTTCTCTATCTATTTCACTATCTTTTTTTTTATATCGTGGTATTTATGTTCTATTTTTATTTGTCATTGGCAATCTATGTTTCTATAATATCCAAAACTTTCTAAATCTGAACCCCACTCTCTCTCTCTCTCTCTCTCTCTCTCTCCCTCCCCTTTCTCTTCCCCCTTTCTCTCCTCCCCCTCCTCCCCCTCTCTCTCTCTCTGACTTAATCAAAGATAATCCCTTCTTATTGTATGTTTTCTTCATTGTTTCTCTCCGATATTCGTAGGCTTCTCTCTCTTTCTGTTGTTTTATTTTGTAAATAGGAGCTGGGAGGTGTCGTGATATGGTGGTTCATTCACCTGACTCTCAAAGGTTGAAGATTCAAATCATTTCGCAAGACATTAATTCTCATTGGCTACTTTCCACCCAGTTCGAAGTTGGTACACATCCACTGATTATGTAATAATTATCCAGCGCACCCATGAAGGACTGATATTTCAAGAGGAATTTGAATTAATGGTACAAAAACACAGTTACAAAAAAAGTATAGCCCAATGTATACGTAATAACATTTTAAGCATGTTTAATGTAAAATGATGAGATAAAATAAATAAGAAAGAACAAACAATGATACTGATAGAAATGAATTTTCATACTTTAGTTGCCTCCGTTTGCCAAATGTAACAAAAACGTTTGTATGATTGAATTATTCGTCATCATACCAGGGTATCCAAATATTACATTTTCCCCGTTCCTGCTTCGCCTCCTAATAAGAGCAAAACCAGTTCTCCTATTGAAAGTATTCTTTTATCAAGGTCACAGTCTTCTGTTCAGAGAGGTGATTTCACTTTGACCAGAGTCAAATGGGATGATTCATATTATAAATTCTCTTGTTTTCTTTATTTGAACGTTTCGCCCGCTTCTTTAAAAAATAATTGCTGAGCGAAAAGTCTTCACCGCAAAGTGAACTTGGTAGTGTTGACTAGTCTTCATCGGGGAAACATTTTTCAAAATGAAATTTAAATACATGTCGGAGAAGGGTACCCTATTGCTAACAAAGCAATACAAATAAATCAAAAAGCGAAGAAATTACATAAAATAACTTACAAATCTAAACAACATAATCCTTAACTTTGATCAACCGAAACCTTTAGGAAAACTCTCATTTGGGGTTAAAGCACTATCAAAGACTAGCCTGTCCATTGATTCCATCTCCATAAAGTTGCTATGAAAATATCATTGTTTATTTTTTTAATGAATTTCAATCGAAATCATAATCGAGACAAATTGTTATTTTAAGCAGAATCAAGCAATATGAAAGGATTAATTTTATGTAACGAATGAGAACCTTCATTTTTAATATAATTTTGTTTCAATTATAGAGGCTAATTACTCACATACTCAAATACCACTAAAACACACACAAGCACACAATCATTCAAACAAACAAAACGAGAAAGAACAAATAGAAAACTTCTGTCTAAGCTTCCCTTTTACAAAGAAAATACAACATTGCCACCCCTTGTACTTTTCAAAGTATAATCAATCGGAATTGCTGTTTTTAATGTGGTCTGAAGAACTAGACTAGATGGGGTGCGAGGGGTAGATGACTAACCCCTTTTTTCTTCCAATATGACATAGGACTGGACAGACGGACAGCGAGATATCAATCTATGACGCATCATAAACGTTTGTCATCCACTCACTTCCAACCCCCCATTTGCATTTTTAATAGATTTTCATAAGTCGATACTCCCCTTCTCCAATAGGCCGCGTACCGTCACGGAGAAAGAGCACCCGTTATTAAAGGTTTATCTCTCTTTTTGTGTGGAGAACACTTTAATGTTAACGTGTAATGAAAAACAGATGTTAGTTGATTAACATATACTTTTATAACACATTCTTTGGTAGTCGAGGAAAAGCGAACAACCTGTATACTCCAAATTTGTCATCATGCTGTTATGTAGTAAATAGTGGGGTAATGAAAAGAGAAGGGAAAGATCCGTAGACCACAAACAATATCTAATTTTTATTTTGTTGAAATTAGCTTTTTCCTGGAACAGGTTAAAACAAAACTAATATTAAGGGAGAAAGGGAACACAATATGAAATATCCGATAATGATGAGAAAGAAACTGAAAGAGAGAGAGAGAGAGATCCATATAATATATAACTGCTGTTTTACTGACACTGAAAATAAAAGGGAAGAGCTGATTATTGCAATAGATTAGACAGTTAAACCTGTCTTAGTGACAAAATAGTTAAGAATTATAGGGTACCTTAGAAATGCATGAATTGGTATATTTCGCAAAGTAACTTTTATTCACTTAAGGCAGGGTGAATTAAAGATGAGTACAAAACATTTAAAAAAAACACGGTGATTTCAACAAGTTTTTAATTAAAGAAAAAATACAAAACAGTTGTGATACTTCGTCTTGCAGAATGTTCAATTATGGAATCCAGATTTTTTTTTTTTAAGCGATCCGAAAATGCCTACATAAAAAAAGGTGGTAGAAAAAGTGAAAAGTTAAATCTTGCAGATAAAGTGAAAAAAAGGAAGTGAATGGGAGGAGTGAGAGAAAGAGAGATACACACACACACATATATATATATATATATATAAATAGGGAGAGAGAGAGAGAGAGAGTGTGAGAGGGGGTGGAGAGGGTGGAGATAAAGATAGAGAAACAGAGAGGGATAGAGGGGGGGGGGGGAGGGGGGAAGGGGGATGAGAAAAAGTATGAAGACCAGGTGTATGGCCAGATGGATGACTAAGTCTTCTCTTCTTCCAGTTGGACAAAAGCCTGGACGAACGAACTACCAGCTATCACGATATGACGCATCACATAATGTTTGTCATACACTCATACCTATCATTCTGATTTGCATACTTAATATATATATCATGAACTATGTAGGCTATATCCACGAGGTATATATTCATATCAAAAAGTGTCTTGGTTCGGTTTTGTCTTATTCATTACTTAATTAATTTACACAGATTCGTGTTCAAGCTTTTAGGTTCATCACAAATTGAAGTTTCAAATAAATTGAATGGAAGCTGTTTTTAAAGATTGACATGAACGATTTTGTGTGCATTATGAGGAGTAAAAAGCATAAAATCGAAAATCACTACTCTAGTGGAATTTTATACCTGTTCATAGAATATGCTCACTTTACGAAAAAACCTGAAGAGACAGAGCACACTTCTAGAGAAGACTTTTTCCTATACACATGGGAATTTTAAAAAAGGTCACAGCTCACATTCATTTTGACCCTGGTAAAACTCAATATTCGTCCAAGGGCCACAGCCTTCCCCTCCCCCTTATGACCATATGTCCGTACGACTATCATTGCAGTACTCCCTTGGGTAAAATCCACAAGAAGCTGCTTGTGTGAGAGTTAACATACCAAAATGAAATCTACCAATCATTAATTCCTAGTTACCAGTTAATCCGTTATCTATTTCTTGTGCCATGTTTCATTGTCACTATTTTCTCATTGTGTTTTTGTAAGGTTGGCCTCCAGGAATGTCTAACAACCAATTTGGGCCTCGAGTTAAACAAACAAAAAAGTTGGGAAGCGCTGCTCTAGTGAATCTCATATTAGAGTATATCAGATCACAGGGGATTGATATCATAAGATAAATTGACTCAAAGGTGCACTAATTATATTCCATGTAAGAATGATTGATGATGAATACAGAAATAGAAAGCTTCCTCGTTTACCCCTTCCATGTCGCCACACCCCTTTTCGCTTCAACCAGCCATGGCCCACGGGCCGGTCGCCGGTGACTCAGGCATGGGCAAGCCTAGAGATAGCCGGACATGCGAGTCATAGCTTACCAGGAAAAACATAGGTATACACGACATTAGTTGATCATGAATACGGTTTTCCAATTGTTTGTACCCACTAAATTAGTGGGTACAAACAAATTGGAAAAACCGCATTTATGATTAAGTTAGCTTTTAATGCTAACTCCTCTACAAACAAACACATTTTCGATTCAACTTGAAACAATCTGACCAAAGTTTAAAAACACGTAAAGAAGAGGGATTTTGGGAGAAAGAATTTACGGATTATTAACTGACTGGGTAAAAGATCTATCCATATCAACTGATTATTTTAATAATGTAAAAATGTGATATAACTCAATCTTATGTTGTAAATATCATATGGTTAGAATCAAACTTTTGTTCAACTACGTTGATATTTTTGGTAAGCAGTGTTTTATAGTCATTTTTAGATACTACCTAATATATTTTTTTGAACTAGCATACATATATCTTACATTATTATAAACAAAATCATTGCTCATGAACCGAAAAACGTAAAAAAAAAATCATCTTGGCATGAGGTGTCACTTTTGTAATTATAGATATTCTGTTAACTAAGCTCAGACCTGAAATTATACCATTCACCATCCAATACAATTGTAATATCAAACAAAGTAACCATATAAAAAAAGCATGGAAACAAATTAATAGAGAATGATTTTAAGGCTGAGTATTGTCTTTTGTACATGGCCAACGGATTTCAAGCTTCAATTTCAATCATACTCCTAATCGTAAGTAAATTTAGTATAGTCGGTATTAAAGGTAATACATAACGTGAAAAATGTCATAAAATTAAAAAAAAGGAGTTCGTTTCCTCTTGTATGAAATCAATTAATGTCGGGTGGTCATAAGCCCATCGGTGACTCAATATGGAACTCCTTAGGTTGTACAAATTTTGTATTGTCATCCTAGCAATTGAAATCATCACCTGTGCGTCATTGGTAACGTCACCCGACTCCCAGGTGTGACACGCCCATTTTAGCAACCTACATCCTGGTCCTAAAATGTGAAATCACTGATAGTTTCATACATGACATCAGGTGATTCTGTATTCCTGCAATATAGATCCTGCCGAGAAACAACAAGAGAAAGTAGCTGCTACGCCCATGATATTAAGATACTCTTTACCGTCATCATAAGATATGAACTCCCTGATTGGTTGGTTCATGTGACCACGTGATGAATATGTGAGCCATGCTAATTTTCTTTTACGAACCTGTACCAATATTCAGGGTTTGATAAGATACGACATCTCTGAATTGTTGATACATGGAATCACATGGTTCCTAGGTGCGTCATCCTTATATTCTTATCACTAACGTGCACCATCAGCCTAAGATGTGAAGTCATTGATTGGTTGATTCTTGACATCACGTGGTTTCCTAAGTGCGACAAGCCTATTTCCTTGTACGAGCCTGTACCATGGTATATGGAGTCACCAATGATATATATTGAGATTACAGGCTTCCTGCTCCACCACGCCCACTTTCCATTCTAACCTTTGTCGATTCGTCATCACGTTATCAGAAGAAAGAATGGGACACACACTTTTCATTTTTATTTCAAAATATTGATGCATATGATATCGACTAAACCTCCATAATCAATATGACAATGAAGAATATTGAAAAGATGAACATCATCGGTCATATTAGTGTCTAAAATTTTACCATTTTCTAATGGTATTCCAGAAAGTTAATGATTGATTCTTTTATGTGGATTTTTTTCACATGCTGATGAATTGAGACTGCAGTAAGGGAAACTGGGAAGTACGGAAAATAAAAAAGAGATGGATATGAAATAAGAAAGAAAGGGAGAGATAAATAATGAGATAAGAAGCGAGAAAAACAACAACATAGAAACGGAGAAATAGGAAAAATAAAAGGAGAGAAGGAGACATAAAAATAAAAAAGTGGAAAAGACGAGAGAGAAATGAAAAGCAAGAAAGATGAATAGAAATAAAAAGAGATCGAAACCCACAGAAAGAGGGAGACAGAAAAAATATGTCGATAAAGAAACAGAAAATAAGAAAATGAGAGCATGTACGAAATAATGATTAGGAAGATAAAAGAATGTAAAACAAGAGAAAAGGTTTCTTTAAAGGGAGAGAATATACCAGTAGCTATCGGATGATATCGATCTAAAGAAGATATGAACCTACACATTGTATCATTTCGTTGGTCATACCTGTCATCACGTGATTGAAAACATGCCACGCCCACCAAGTACGTTTGGTTTGATATCCTCATCTGACATACCAAGGTCTTCATTAATAATATTAACAGAAAACATCTCTAATTATCAGGCTTTTCTGAGGCAGAGTTCCATCGAGTTAATGATTAATTTGGTTAGGCGTAGTCATCGGTATTACCCCTTTTTATGTTTTACCGACTTGAGCATGCAATGACACATTAGTGATTTGAAATTTATAGGTTTGTATATTCAAATTTTCTAAAAAGTAGCTTGCATTGAAACTCATTATTTCCTCAAGAAGAATATAAGGGATGATTCAAAGCCAATAACTATAGATTTTGCAATGTGTATGTTTAAACTTTAGGGTAGGATAAGGTAGGGTTATCTTCCCCCTTTCCTCAAGTTGTTGTTGTCCCCCCCCCCTTCCTCATTTTATCCCTTCTTAACTATCGAGCATGAGCGTACATTTAAAGAAATATATAAGATCCTGAAATATTCAAGTTAACAAAGAAAATGATGTATACTCTTCCAAGTAATACGTGAATGAATAAATGAATGAATTTATTATCATTTCTAAAACAGCATAACAAATATTAACAGGGTGTACCAAAAGTAAACTTTTGTGAGTAATACTTATACCATATACAAATAACACTCGTAACCTCCATAAAAGATTGGAAAATCTGTTTAGAGATCATTAACAAAATCTATGTTCGCTGGAAGAATACTTTGTACTTTGTACTTTCCATATTCAATTTTTATCAAATGTTGTTTTGGTACAATTGCGTACAAATAAACCTTATGTATGTGTAGAGAGAAAGAGCGAGAGAGAGAGAGAGAGATAGAGTGTGGGAGACATCATGGTGATGGTGGTTATCACGATGAAGGTGATGATGTAAAAAAACAAAAAACAATATGCAATTCAAGCATCTATTTGAATAACATTAATATATTCAAAAGATAATAATTAGAACATATAAATCATTGCTCTCACAAAAGACATTCACAATAATAAGGTAAAACAAAAATAGGAAAATTAACCTAAAAGGAAGACTTCTCCCAGGGATGATTTTCGCGGATTAGAGTTTTCTCACCCAGATTGATTCATCACTGGGAGGTAGAACAAGTTTCCTCGCTCTGGAATAATCAACACCAATTTTTTTTTACAGATGGTATTTTAGAGATGACTCAGGATGACTAAGGCAAGGATTTGTGAGCTTGCGTGAGGGGTAAAGAAAGAGACGAGCGATGAGGGGTAAATTTGATTGACAAAAGATGATGGAAATTATGGCATTTTCGGGCCAGTGCCTGTAACCTAAACGTACTTTTGATTAGCGTTACATGTTCGCTTTGTCGTCGTGTGTCGGTTTTTTTTCACCTTCTTGGTGGTGTGGGTTTAATGGTGGTGTGAGGAATGATAGGGAGCGCGAAAAGGAGATTGGTATAAATTTGATGATTTGTCATCGTTCCTCTCAGCGGGATTCATTTTCTGCCTTATCCCTTTTTTCATTTGTGACTCTAGCTTTTATTCCCCTCATATGTCGTATTGGTCTCTCGCCATCTTTATCTTACTTAGATCATTTATTTCATTTCCACATGCTTTCAGTAATTTATGTGACCCTCCTTCCACCTCCACTCCCTCTCTCTCCCACTACCCTTTCTCTGTCTTACCTTCTTCTTTCTCTCTTTTCAATTCGTTAATATTATGATCATGTTTTTTCTCTCTCTCCTGTTTTCAAAGAAAAAAGATATACAGTGAAGTTTAAGGTCTAGTAAAAAAAAAAAAACTTTCAGTAGAGAGATATAAGGGATAAATATAATTACACTTAAAAACAAACAAATTGATGATAAAAATAGTTGAGGGAGGGTATATATAATTAGTTGATTGCATATAGTTAACATTATTATCATGATGAAATCAATTAAGGATTTAAAGATAAAATCTTTACATGAATGGTAAATTGTATATAATGGAGATATAGAGAGATTTGCAATAAATGAAGGACTAAGACAGAGAAAGAGAGAGAGAGAGAGAGAGATGGGGGATATGCATAGAACGATAAAGCCAAAGAGAGATAATTATGATAACTATCATGCGAGAGTAGAAAACTTAGGCTTAAGAAAATGGCCCGAATTATTAGGTGTCTATACCTATATCACAAATCAAGATGAGCACTGCAGTGAGAAGCGAGACGATAAAGATTGAATAAGAAAATTACTGAAAATGAAATGAGAGTTACAAACGAGAGAGAGGGAGCGAGAGAACAGGGGAGATTCCAAATCAAAAGAGACCACTGTTTCTTAATTGGCTGATCACTCTTCACTAAAAGTGGTCTCATGGAGGAAATCCCACCTGAAACTACGCCATTAACAGCAAACCACAAATGACTCATGATTTCAGTTTTACCCCTAATATGGTCATACAAATTATCCCCCATACCCTTCCCACTCTCCCGACATCTCTCTCCACACGGCATTAATCTCACTATTACAAAGGTTTAAATTTGCGAATGAGAACAAAAGCGACGCGATGTGCTACATGAAAATAATAACGCGCGAACGAAGCGTGAACGAATGAGTGAATGAACGCCGATGACTCGGTCGAGTCATGACCCGCCTCACCGGTGCTCTCCGGCTATGCAGGGAATCGGGCTGGGGGACGCGGCTCGCTAGCGCGCGGCAAGACGGAACGAGCTGATGAAGTCATTAATAGTTCGCGCTCTCCGATTTTCCTCGGGTAATTGATGCGAGAGCGATTTCCATTTATTTATTTCCCCCTCCTCATTTTTTTCCTTGGAGACGATGGATTCCTTGCTTCTTTCATTCATCTCGGAAACTGGATGCGATGACTCAAACCCCGTATCACTTCTCAGCGTATTCTAGCGAACGATAACGCGTGGACAATGGATGAATCATACGAGGGGATTCCTTTTGTTCGCGGGGCTTTACCGCGAGACACGTGCTTTCTGCCCGTAAGGGGGAATTCCGCAAATCGGAGACCATCAAAATCAGCTCATTGTAAGAGATGGGTTTTCTCTGCTGTCTCTCCTTTTATCGGAACGTTGGGAGCGAGCAGCGTGATGGGATGAGAACCTGAGTGGAGCTGAGGAAATAATTAGGATTTTAGAATACGACATAAGCTGAATCATCTTGAAATATGAATTGGTGGGGGGGGGGGGGGGGGGGGGGAGTGGGTAGAAATGGTCCAAAAATAAAAATGAGAAGACATAGGACTTTCAGTCTATTTTTTTAAAGGCACATTTATTTCACAGAATTAAACCATCGCAGTAATATAAAGTTGCGATTTAATAGAATCATATTACATAATTAGGGGTGAACAAAAGATACACTAGCAAGAACCTTTAACAAAATGAAAGTATTCCTCTTTTGTTGTCAAAATGAGTTTGGTAATGAGTCAACTTTATGATGTAAATACACGTGTGTTAATTGGATGAAATAATCATAAACGAACAGGCCTGCAATGTATACAACAGAAGTACCAGTATTATCATTCGAGATAATTATGATAACTTTCATTTTCTAAACAGATCAATAACCAAGATGCGTGCAAAAGGATGTATAAAAGCGGCATTTCGTAAAAATTAATGCAGTGAAACCCGTGGTTCCTTATTATGATCATTAATGTATGCAGCGCAATGTACAAAGAATTTTAATTATGCCCAGCAGATTCAATACAATATCTCCTATCATGCATACCCCAACAAAGACATCCGCCACTGAGGAATCGGTCGCATGCATCCCTCACCCTGACTCTTCCGATAAAACAGCGCATCGGTTATAACATCTTCCAAGAACACCATAAACGCGTAATCGTGACTCGATAAACATTGTCTAGACGCGAAACCCACGCACATATCCACGTCAGCATTAGCCATGCGTTCAGTTGTTTCCGCCCTTCCATTCACCGAGAGAAAACAATAACGCTTACACGTAATTAACATGCGCGCACGCAAAAAAATACACCCACAATTATTGCAACCCGCACAAGTCTGTGCCACAATATTACATGGCTCTTTACAAACACGATAACTCATAAACGTGATAATAGGACAAGCGTTCTTAAGTATTTTAAGTTGACGATAACATGCGTCTGCCTTTTTGGTCTAATATAGAATATTTTGAACAAAGTGCATATTTGGAAAATCACACTGACTCTCTAAAGATGATGACAAATACGGAACAAGATATAAAAGAGAGACGATAAGGGTCGTCATATTTGTCGTGTATTCTCATTGAATTGATGTTGTTATCTGATGTATCGCTTTATTGTTTTATCATTTTACTTTTTTTTGCATTTTACTCTTATTCTGTCATGATTATATTCTGTTTTGTATATTATTTTGGAATTGAATAAACTGAATTGAATTGAATTGAATTGTCATTAAAAGAAGCTGAATACAGAAACAGATTTGTACTATTTTTTATTCTCCTCATCCATCTTTCTACCTTTCTCATTTTATTTCTTGTTATTCTCATTCTCTCCCCTTGTTCTCTTTCTTTTGTTTATCTCGTTCTTATTCTACTCCTAAAGAAAGTATCTTCCTTTAATTTTGGGTTCTCTTAATTCTTCTTCTTTGTCCTCTCAATCTTCTTTCAATCCTTATCCAACGAATCATCACCATCTTCTCATGCATCATTGTATGTCGAATGCTTTTTGAATCAAGACACAACATGTTTCATCTCCCATCATCACCAGCAGAACATCCCTCCTCGAATGATTCACACTCCTCATCCATTGACACATAATCTGACCCGGCATCCTAAGTTTTATTATCATGTTAACATGGAGACACATTGACTGATCGCTCGGCGCCGAGCGCAATCGATAGTGAAATGGCGCGTAAATCTCTCGGACGGCACTTTACAATTATGAATATTCATGAGGAGGGAAGGCTGGTGTTATCAAATGGTTCACATGTAGCATAGTCTGTTTGTCGATAGCAAATTCAGATCGATTCATGATTAAGGGGCGACGCTTCATCCCTTATAATAATGAAGTAGGGCTGAATGTAGTGACGTCATGAATGTAATGTTACAGTACAAAGCTTTGATGAGGGCTGGTCATAATGGTTATGGGATATGGTCTGTGGCGTAGCATGAGTCCACGTTTGATAGGGCACTAGCATTGTGGATGGGTGGGGGGGGGGGGGGGGGAGTAGGGGCACAGGTCCTACTTGAAAAATGAAATGCGAATTTATAAGGCCACTGATAAGGAAGGAAGAGAGGGGGGGGGGTAGTGGCAACGGGTCTTCTTTTCTCGTCCTTTCCCCCTTCCCTGTCCCTTTCTCTCTTTTGTCGCTTTTTTGTTTATCTTTTTTTTGTTCACCACTCGATGGGGAGGGACACTTTTCCCCATCCTCACGAGCAGGTACGCCATCGGTCATGGTAATGAATCTCTTGCACCGATTTTCTAGGATCAAATACTTTTTGACACAGATAACCGTTTAACCATTATCATTGGTATCTTTAAAACCAGCCAAGTACCTTGGTCATTCTACATACTCTGCAAAAAGGCCAACAACAAGTCAATATTTGGGTGAAGGAAATCTGAGATGTGAATTGGGCGTTGGTTCATCGATCCTTTACGATGTAAGAAATTACATTTCAAGATAATTTCCCATTTTGATTATAGAATAGACATTTCAATAAAAATCTAAATTACCTTATACTTTCACACAATTTATGTTTCCTATCAGCCAATCACAAAAATATAGAATTTGATGAATGGTTGATAGGATACTCAGCTTGTGGAAGTACCTCATGTTAGTTTTATCATGTCATTCAATTTTTTAGATTTTTATTAAAATGCCAATAATATTTTGTTTTCAAGATTGAAAATTGTCTGGAAGTGTGATTGCGTAACGCTTGGAATTGACCGACACAAGACAAAATACTAGTCCAATTCTCTTATTTTTATCATACGGCGCTAAAGTTATAACTGAGCATCCAATTGATAAATACAAAATACGAATTTAAAAAAGAAGAATAAAATGCATTCTACATGTTGAATTCGTTTTGCATAAGACTGCTACATCACTTAAAAGGGTGTTAAATGCTTGAAACAGGGACTGTACCACGGACAATTTAATAAAGCAAAAATAAATTCTACTAGAAGAGGAATCTTTCTGCATCTGTATGCAGTTCATGCAAGGTACTGTATCAAAAGACTTGGAAATACATGTACCTTCTTCTCTTTCCTCTTTGCCTCGAAGCTAAGTTGCCGTTATCACATCTGTGACTTTGGCTTCGATCTTTTTCAAAATCAATTCCCTTAGAAATGATTGGGCAAAAACCTTTTGAGGGCTTTATAATGCCGAATGATCCTACTCCAAATATCTGCTTTCGAGCACTTACATCTTGACAATAAGACTGCATTTTATGGTATCCTTAATTCGATGTATAATGATTTGCAATTGTGCCGTATGTGATATGCTTTTATTGAAATTAAATGAATTGAACTTGAACTTCAATTTAAATATAAGTAGTCACGAACTTCGTGTACCATTCTTCCACTCATAATTTTTTCTTCTTCAAAATCTTAGAGGAGTCGTGGTCTAGTGGATAAGTCAGGTGATGATGAACCATATGAACCATACAATCCCTGTAACTGCACCAATGTCAGTGTTTTGGGGGCAAGTTTTCTACATTTGCCACTCTCCACCCAGGTGATGTAAATGGGATGTACAACTGAGAGAGAGAGAGAGAAAGAAAGAAAGAGAGAGAGAGAAAGAAAGAAAGAAAGAAGGGGAAAGGAGAGAGAGAGAGGAAGAAGAGAGCGAGAGATAGAGAAAGAAGAGAGAGAGAGAGAGAGGGAGAGAGAGAGAGAGAGAGAGGGAGAGAGAGAGAGAGAGAGAAAGAAGAGAGCGGGAGAGATAGAGAAAGAAGAGAGAGAGAGATATATATAGAGAGAGAGAAAGAAGAGAGCGAGAGAAAGAGGGATGGAGAGAGGGACAGACAGGGAGACAAAGATGCAAACATACAGACAGAGGGAGATAGAGAGAGAGAGAGAGAGGGACAGACAGGGAGACAGAGATGCAAACATACAGACAGAGGGAGAGATAGAGAGAGCAAGAAGGGGGCAGAGAGAGAGTGGTGAAAAGAGATATGGGCTAGAGGGAAGATGTAAATTGAAGGGCTACGCTTTAACAGGTAGAGAATACAAACTCTTTTTACCTGCGAAGAAAGGCGTGCATCGCGGTGCAATTACATCTTCGCAAATCGATTCCGCGACATCGAAGACACATAAGTTTACGCTCAGAAATCAACACCTTAGTGCTTTACTGAGAAATAAAATCGTTCATTTCAGTCAGGCAACTTTAAGGAGGGCACCAGTCGATTTTAAACAGATTGTGTAACGCCAAGGGGGAAACAAACCCGACCCGAAAAGGGTTGACGATTTTAATAGGAAAGTCTTTATTGTTGCGCGCATAGTATTGGCATCCCCTCTTTTTAAAGATCAGATAACAAAATGACGAGAAGTATTACAGATGAATCATCAGAAGTAATACCATACATTATGAAGTTATAAACAAAAGAAATATAATCATTAAAACAGAATAAAAAATAGATTGAGCGGAGATAATGGAGAATAAACAAGAGAAAGAGAAAATGAAGTCACAGAAAGAAGAGAGATGAATGCGACAAACAAAGAGCCCATAGGTGACGAAACATGAGAAAGAAAGATAAAAATAAAAATATCAAGCTCGATGTTTCCTGTCACGCGATTAAATCAAATTATTGAAATTTGAGATATAGACTAGTATTTATGAAAACGGAATTAATATTTCTGTAGTTATCATAATCTTTATCAAATTTCCACTTTGAGAAGAATCGTCAAAATACTGCAAAGTTTCGCTGTTTCAATAAAAAGATTATTAGCCCGCCGAAAGGCGAATATAAAACAAACGGGGCATGTACATTACGAGTATAATAGCCATGAATCTTACGTTAATAACTTGCATCATTGGATGTCATATAATATAATGACACCATTAATCATTTAACCCCATTTTTTAAGAAGAGAGTGTCGGCAACCCGCAAGACGGCCATACCAGTTACGTATTATCAATGTCAGTAATTATAACAGCCTTCTTGCAGGTATCATACAGACCCTTCTTTTGTCAATATAAGTAACTTACGTTATTACCAGCATCTATGCAAATTAGCTGAGCACAAATAGCACCATGGCGACAGAGAAGGAAACATCTGCTCTCTCTGTACAGACTCCACCGGGACCGAAATTTCCGGACTTAAGAAAGAGAAAAGCAGAGAGACAGAGACAGACATAATAGAGAGAGAGAGAGAGAGAGAGAGAGAGAGAGGAGGAAGAAAGTGAGAGAAAAAAGGATAAGATAGTTGGGGACAGAGAGATGGAAAAGAGAGTGAAAGAATGTGAGAGAGGGAGAGAGAGAGAGAAAGAGAGAGAGAGAGAGAGAGAGAGACTGGGGAGAGGGGGAAAAAGAGAGAGAAAACTTTGAGGGAATGAAATACATAATAAACGCGAAAATTATGATGGAGCTCTACTGGGAAAATAGAGCAAAAGGAGACAGATTGGTTTCATTTCTTAAATCTATTTTTTTTAACACAATGTATTCTGTTTTCCTTTTTTGATCAAAGATAAATTTCGAGATTCGATGCCCCTTGGACGCGCCGAATAATACCATCTTCATGAGAATCAAACTAAAGAACTTAAAAAGCAACGTGATAGCGAAATCATGTATACAGAAATTGGAACGTGAATTCGTAATATAATACAAGAAAACGACAAGATATAAATCACCTGTGGGGGGAGGGGGGTTTCCTTTCTGCATCACCATGAAGAATATAAGTTAAAAGCCTTTTTGGCTCTCTAGACGGAATTATGAACATGATCTGAGGTACCCATTTAAGAACCTTGCTGCTGTCCAAATTAGATATACGCTTTTGTTATCACTTAAAGACCGTCAATACTACTGGGCCAGAACGGATTAGAGCACCCAGCCAGGTTAACTGACAGGTGGCTATCTCATTAACTCAGCTCTCAACTAACATAAGAAAAAGGAGATCATGGGGGACCAACAGGCACCGATTGGGGAAGTTTTCTATATAGAGGGAGCAAGTAGCTACAAGTAGGACAGTGGGGCTTAATGCTATCTAATGTGGATACTTTTAATTCTAGGCTCCGAAACTGTTTCCAATATTAATTGAAAAAAAAAGAATCATACAGATCAGAAAAGGAGAACGAAAAGAAGAAGAAGAAGAAGAAGAAGAAGATGATGATGATGATGATGCAAAGAGAGACTGTGAATAAGCACGGAAAGCACACGTCGATTAAAATACAAATGAATTTGAGATGAGAACGAATGTTTCCAGATAATCGGGAATAAAATAACTTGATATTGACAACTTTTTACTTTGACAAAACTAATCAAGTAGACCTACGAATAATTAACAGCATAAAATTTAAAATTGACAGATTTTTTTTGGTGACAAAAAGTGACCCCTCCCCCCCAACCAATCGAACTATATTGAGGAGGTGACACATTTTGTACGGGCTCTCGATTTCTCTTGAGAAGCGCCCGAATTCTCCCTCCAAGCAAAGCCGATAGCACACAAGTCCTGCCCTTGATCATGTTGATCAAAGTATTTTCTATTGGCTTGGGAGCCTTAGCAGCGCCGACTGAAATCCAATCAAGATGGCGGAACCGGAAATTTCAAAACGGAGGGCGAGGAAGGAGGAGGGGGCGACATGTTTCTTATTCTCATACAACAAGTGTTTCACGGTCAGTTTCCTACTCTAACCAAATATCTAACTCCAGCCCTGGATCCATCACTTTACCCCAACCCTAAACCTAAACTTTAACTAAATCAATCGCAACTCTTACCCTAACCCTATATATTATACAAAATGAAGTCCGGAGCGAATTGCTAACTGCACCCTGCATGGACCCATCACTAAGCCTAATCCTAAACCTTAACTTAAACCTAACTTAAGCATCACTCTAATCCTACATATCAGACGAATCGAAGCCCGGAGCAAATTCCTAACTTTACCGTGCATGGCCCAGCACTAAGCCTAACCCTATATTTTATAACCCCAAAACTTAAACCCTAAGTTTTTAATCGTCTTATTCTAACCCTACATAACTATTTGACAAAAGCATTGCTAGAGCACAAGTCGGGATCACAAAGAGGCAAGATATATGGCCTAGGAAGAGAAGGACGCACCCAAAACATTTATATTTTCAGCATTCCATAGGGAGAAAAGAACAAAATCGGCTGATAGTCGGTAACCAGTCGTGCGACAGGTTTGACTTCACTACGACTCGCAGCCGATCGCGTCTTTTCTCTGACGAAGGCTTAGCTAACATCCAGCAATTTAGATATATCTCTTCATATGATATTTAGGACCATTGAAATTGTCATTTAAACAAAATATTTTCCAAATGTAATCCTATTTCAGTTTCTTTCAAAACCCGGTCGTTTTCAGGTCGTAAGTGAGAGGGGATTACGCCCCTACATCCCTTTGGATCCACCTCTTCGATTACATATGCATTTTTGTCCTTCATGCGACGCCACATTTTAGTGACCTAGTTCCCATTGTCTTACAGTCAGTTCTCTTGGGGATCGATTTCAATGATTTCGGAAGTCCGAAGAAGAAGAGGAGGAAGGAGATGCAGGAGAAATGAAGATGAAGAGAACAAGGGGAAGATGGAAAAGGTCGTCGGGCGCGAGGCGTCGAAAGCTATTGTAGGTGAAAGGATAACCACGACGAGTGCTCAAATACTTATTTTATTTTATTTTCGAAGAATAAAAGAGGTAGATTTTGATGGAAATGACGCCAAAACTGAAACAAGAACAATGAAAAAAGTAAAGACATTCTGGCTCATCTGCTTTACACCTTACTAAGATATGAATGAAGAGAATTTCGGAAAAAAATGATTTATGTCTCCCCCAAAAAATGGTTTCACTCAAATCTAGTGTTAAATTAAATGTTAAGTTTACCTAAAGTTTACGTAAAGTAACAATGTATTAATGCGCAATACTAAAGCGTATAATTATAAAACACCGCATTGACTGTATGATGTTATAATTACCACTCATTACATGCTTTTAAGCCTGAATATTAGTGTAAATCATCTCTATACTCTGGGCAGCATTAATTTGGACCTTAATTTTCACTCTTCAAATATCTGCCGGACAATGGCAAAATGCAACCACAATTGTTTGCGAATATGTTTATTTGGCATCCATTACTCTTACGTGAGAATGGCAAGGTTGGTGCACATTTAGTTATGAATATAAATATCTTGGCTTATCGTTTTATTAATATCAGGTTGATTTTTAGAAGTGTTTCGAAACTCAGAAAGAACGTAGGCGCTAAGTTTGTTGACTCTGCAGCGTCAGTATTCTTATTGTCAAAGTTATAAATATCATAATCACCACCACCATCATCATCATCATTACCATCAGCGGTAGCACCATCATCACTATCTTCATCATCATCACCATCACCTTCATCTTCATCATATTCGCCATCATCATCACCGTCATTGTCATAATCATAATCATCATCATCATCATCATCATCATCATCACCGTCATTGTCATAATCATCATCATCATCATCATCTTTATCATCATCACCATCATCATCCCTTTCACGTTCACCATAATCTTCATCATATTAACCATCATTATTATTATCATTATCATCACCCCCATTATCATCATATCAACATCCTCACACTCTGATCACAATAATACCACCAATAGTAGCGTTTCATTTTTTCATTGAAGTCAAAGAATAAATTAAATGTGAAAGAAGTTGAAAGAACGATATTAAACGCATCGCCATAACGAACAGAGAATTTCATCCTTGCCAGTTGTCCAATATAAACTAACACCATCCATCATGCCATATACATCTCCATTGTGTGAGTGGATTCATGCGGACAAAATGGCCACGTCATTCAATTTTCTATTCATTTTATGATCCATTCAGTCATCTACTTAATATTTAAAAAAAACTATCGAAGCGTGTGATAAATTAGGAGCACTTAAGACGGCGGGAGGATGAGGGGCGCAACAAAAGCATCTCCCGATGAGTCACAATAATAGCGAGTTTTCGCTCAGCAACATACAGACCTTCGCGGACGCAGAGCACTCAGGTTTACGGCCGTCGCACACAGTCCGCCCTCGACACAATACGTGGTTTCGCTTTTCAGTGAATGCGTACGTATCTCTCCGGAGGTATTGCATTTGCAATGCCATTAGGCAATTTTCGTAATGTAACCAAATTTAATGCATACGTCTTTGTGAAGTGCCTCGATACAAAATATTTCTTTCACCTGATAAGGATAATAGTATTTCAATAGACAGAATCCAAACTGCATACATTAGTTGTTGCCAGTTCGACAAACATTAGGAATATTTCGCAAGCTCATTGCGGACAGAGAATCTGCGGTTCGTGTGCAAAATCGAGAAGCTACTATAGTAACAGCAGGGTGATCGCTGAGGTACTGAAATCCAGAACGGGTTTTGGCCAAATCTACGGGCGTTCTCAATGACGCCCAAAGTGCATAAACAGCCAATCAGCGAGCTTGTACCAAAGATGGTTATGAAAAATCGCGCCGACCAATATTTCGCTTAGTGGGGGGTAGGGAGCACTAAAATTTGTTTTCAATTTGAAAAAAGTGCCAACCAATATTTCGGGGGGGGGGGGGGGGGTAGAAAGCACCTTGGCCAGCCCAAGGGGGGATTTAAACCTCCTAACCCCCCTAGATCCGCCCCTGACACGAATGACTCTTCGGTGAGTTTTGTTTCTTCCGATTATTGTTTCTGAACAATAACAACATGAATATGGATATAACATTTTTTGGCTTGGCCGAGACAAGTTGTGCTAGTCGTGTAGTCCCGTCTGTACTGTATTGCGTGGAAGGGAACAGGCCATTTTTGTAATGTAATCAAATTTAATACATACGTCTTTGTGAAGTTCCTCAATACAAATTATTTCATTCACCTGTCTAGGATTCGCAATAGTCAGAATGCAAACTGCATGTGGCAACAACTAATGTATGCAGATTGGATTCTGTCTATTTAAATACTACTATTATTATCAGGTGAATGAAATAGTTTGTATCGAGGCACTTGATTCACTTGGGGCGTCATTGAGAACGCCCGTATATTTGGCCAAAACCCGTTCTAGATTTCAGGGCCTCAGCGGTCATCCAACTGTTACTATAGTATCTTCTCGATTTTGCACACGAACCGCAGATTCTAATTCCGCAATGAGTTTGCGAAAATTGCCTATAATCGCATCGATTGAGGGAATCTTTTGTTATGTTGAATTCTGGTCAAAATTATTCAAAATCGGCAAGCGGTGAATGACCAATCTCTCTCTCTCTCTCTCTCTCTCTCTCTCTCTCTCTCTCTCTCTCTATCTCTCTCCCTCTCTCTATCCCCCCTCTCTCTCTTTCTCCCTCTCTCTCTCTTTCTCTCCCTCCAATTCTCTCTCAACCCTTCTACTACATGTCATTTTCTCTACAACCATTTCCCCCTCTTTCTTTCTATCCCTCTTTTTCTAGACCATAACCTGAGCCTATAGAATACAGAATTTCATAATGTAACTAGCCGAGTCTCTCACAACCTCTGTCACAGTACATGTCGTATGGATAGTAAAATCCTAATTTGATTTTTAAAAATATGGTGATGTGTGATGTCGGTGGAGGTTGTGGTGGTGGTGGTGTTGGTGGTGGCGGTGGATGTTGTGGTGGTGGTAGTGGATGTGGTGGTGGAGGTGGTGGTGTATATGGTAGGAGGTGGAGAGCACCTTGCAATAAATGATTGTATGCAGATAGATTTTACCTTCTTTTTGTAACCAGGTCGGCCTGAGAAACGAGATCAGTTATGATTATTAGCCGTACAGACATTCTAAAATAATTAAAAATGTAAACATTTTATTAACCTATTTTTTACATTTTAATTTTCATCTTTTGTCCGCAGGATTTTTTCCCCGAAAGATTATAACGACACCTAGTTCCAAATGATAATATTTCAAAGGTTGATTTAAGAATTAAAAAATTACTGCAATTTGTTGAGAAGCAAGATAAAAAATTACCTAGGTCATAGTTTTATATTGATGCTTTTTTTCTCACCAATTTGAATATCAAATTAGATTTGAGATAAATTACATCTTAGATTTTATTACATTACATTACATCTTTTTTCTTCTGCATGTTTATCCAAATAGTGTACTCATTGCCTAAGTTCTATTTTGTTTTACAATGCGGGAGCTACGTGTATAATTGTATTTTATATTTTCTAAAAGCAGTGTTGCAGTTCGCTTTGGGGGTTGACATGAAAAGACAGTGCCAGAATTTGTGACGTGTGTCTAGTGTTCAATAACTGTCAAGAGGTGGCGTGTGTCACCTAATTCGTACGGGCCTTATGAATTTGGGTAAAATTTACACTTTATGCTAAAGTCCCTAAAAAAAATATCATTCATTTTACACTGTCTTGTTGTTTCCAAAGCAGGATTATCCTTGTCTCTTTTTATAATCAGTATACATTTTTAAGCAGATCGAATTTGTGTGTGTCCAAATTATTGCGTTATCAGCGATTATAAATCATATTAGTGACGACACCATGATTACTTAATCACATGATAATCAAATTTAAAAGATCACGTGATTCGTGGTTCGAGTCCCGCCGCTGCACTGATGTACATTGGCAATATATTAATCTACATCTTGGCACCCTGAAGTTTATTGGTACCAATTGGTACCATGCAGGAAGAATTCATTGACCGCTTAAGCTCCTTATTGGGGCGGTTGAGTAACGTCCGGGGTAATAATAATATGATACATTGTTTGAGCGGACAGGCTCAAGGTATTTGTATCGTAGCCGCGCTATGTAAATGTGCATGTTATCATTGTGATACTAATGATCACATGGTGATTATGATTAACGAGCACATGTAATCATGGTAACACAATTACAAGATTATCATAATTTCACGGTCACATGATAATCATGACTGCATGTAAATGCAAACCAGACCAAAGCATTCACGTCCCCGATCACTCCCAATCAAGGCCCGGTCACACCGCCAGAACTTTGCTGGAGCGTTCCTGGAGCGGTAAAAAAAATCACCGCTCGTAACCGTTCACCACCGTTTAACAGAAGTTGGCACCCGTTAAGGCAACGCCGTATACGCTCGGCCACCGCTGATGGTCCCTCCTACCGCTCTGAAATATTTTGAGCTGCACAAAATATTGCGAGCGGTGAGGAGCGGGCAATTTTCCGCTCCGGCAAAGTTCACCACCGCTCCAACAACGCCCAGTCAAAGTTTGGCACCGCTAGACGCAAGTTCGTGGACGCATTGGTCCGCTAGGCCAACGCAGAAATCTTGAACGCTGGACCACCGCTGCTTCGCCAGCTTTGCCCGGGCGGTGATTAAACGTTGCACAAACTTTGGTGGAGCGGTTGTAAGCGTTTTACGAGCGGACACGGGATTGCTGGAACGGTGTCGGGCGTTGAAGCGGCGATCCATTGCGGTGATGACCTGGCCCCCCACTCAGTTATTTAGGGTACGCATATGCTCGTTCCCTCTTTTTGAAAGCACCCCCTATCTGAGGACTGCCAACATTTCCGAACCCCCCTTTCGCGGGCTTTTCGCGGGCTTTTCCTGCCTTGGAGACCCCCCTAAATCAGGAAAAATGCTCAATTTACCCCCCTAAATTCGGAATAATTTCTCAGGAGTCCAAAGAGATGAGAGAAAAAAGGAAAAAAACACCCCCTTTTTAAAGAAATCTCCGGGTGAAAAGTCAAATACACCCCTTTTTTTACAATTCTCGGGCCGGACTTTGTCGCACGAAAAGTACCCCTTTACCGGACATTTTGGCAACACGCATGCGGTCATTCCGACCCCTGAGTGGGGGGCCGGGGGTGATGAACTTTGGTTTGGCGTTGGTATGGAGGTGTCACCGCTAAACCAACGCTCGCTACCGCTCGCTACCGTTAAACCAACGCTAAAGCAACGCCGGCTTCAGCGGTGCACCGCTAAGGCAACGCCCGTGTTTTGATTTGTTTCCCATTTTGTGCGCGGTGACGAGCGTTGTCGAAATTCGGCCCCCTCTCCCTACCGTTCAAGGAACGCTCCAACAAAGTTCGGGCGGTGTGACCGGGCCTTATATTCATTCGTGATCAGCCAACTGAAGGTGTGTGTGTGTGCGTGTGTGTGTGTGCGTGTGTGTGCGTGTGTATGTATGTGTGTGTAATTGTGTTTTTACAGACGTCTATCAATCAGATATGATTATTTTCGTCTGGGGACCGACTTTTAACGTCACCATCCGAAAACGTGACTCAGTTTCGAACCTGCGTCCTTGGCTGAATCAGTTTGTAACTTTCATTGTTAGCTGGATTACAGGCGCACGCCACAACGCCCAGGCATTTCCATGGCTATACTTAATGCTCGCTCGCTCAACATCCAACCAGGCAGTGATTCACTCCTCGCCATGCTTACGATTGAGTAACAATAAATGACGATTTTAACCAAAATGTACCATTCTTGTGTCTTTAATCTTGTTGATCTTAACCTTGAACATTAATATTAGTACACGATTGTCCTTTGATCTCTAAATATCACATATGGTCGAAAATGATACAAATCATACAAAGACGACGAGGTTGAAAGCTTGTGTAGCCTCCCTGGTTCCTACCTGAGAGTCCCTCGATTAACCTCAAATGACAGTTAGTCATCACCTTGTCAAGAGATGGCGATATTTCACTTATATGGCCCCCAACAATGAAAATTATACCTTCCTCTAAGATTATTTTGATTGTACATTTTTCCTTTCAGGTAGTAGTTTATAACCATGTATAATTTGAGATTTTACTATTTTAATTATTTATTGATTGATGTAATTTATGTACTGTTTTATGTTGAAGATCTTGTTTTGTATTACGTACTGTGATTACTTTTTTGAAATGTGAATTTTATGAGGAAGGGAATAAAATATCAATAAAAAAAATAAAATAAAAAAAACAATGACAATATCATTAAAAAAACATAAAAAAACATTTCATTAAAGTCAGAAGGGTTACACGGTTACACGATAATAATAATAAAATAATCAGGGCACGCGGAACGGCGAGGCTCCCTCTTTTTGAAAAAAGCATGTTAAAGGGAATAAAAAGAAACCAACCAAGGCCCCGGCAACAAACTCATTTTATTTTGTTGCTAAATGCGAGACCACATTTACCTAAAAGCGCGATTTAGCGAACCTAACTCAGCAAAAGAGCGAGAACAAATAGCAAATGCGAGAAGTAAAGGCACGGAGGCATCGTCAAGCATGCTTGCAAAGTTTCCGAATTATGCAGTTCCGTAAAAGCGATCGTAAAAGCCTGATATGTTCAGAAAATTTCACACTTTTATCGCCAGAATCTGGCAAAAAACACTCCATTTAGTCATAGTCATACACAATTTTGACGGGTCGTGACTGTTACACTTTATGGACAGATTGAATAGATGTGTAAATCATTGAAATTATAATCAGTATACATGCGAAAACGATTCTTCTCCAGCTACCGGAAACTAATCTGGGAATATTTGCTGCGCCCCGCGGGAGGCAATTACTAACTGCTTTTACCAAATTTGTGCGTGTGATGTGGTTTTTTGGTGAGTCCAGGGGGGGGGGGGGGGTTTTCATAAAGCTGTTCGTAAAGTTACGCATGACTTTACGAATGACTTAAATATGAAAAAAGCCAAATGGGATGCTCAATCATTTTTAACTGCATCAACTAAAGTTGAACTGTGCAGATGTAGATTAACATTCTTATTATTTACAAACGTTTTCAATGCAAAGTAAATTTGTTGCCATAATTTAATTGAGGTTATTGGAAATATAGTCACACTTTGTTAACAAATCAGGAACAACTTTGGGCATCCTTTCTGGCACTTCATATTCAAGTCGTTCGTAAAGTCATGCGTAACTTTACGAACAGCTTTATGAAACACCCCCGGGACGCAAAAACGCAACTTAGCGCGACCCAGGCCTATATATAAACTGCTCTACAAAACAAATCTGCCACAATCTTTAAAAGTATGAGAGAGGAAGAGATGATACGGTACTCGCTTGTATTATATTTCAAACAGATTCTATTCTATTTAACAACAGCAATTCAGCAATACCTTTTATGCAATGATATTTACATAATTATACAAGAAGAGAAACTATTGGTTGGTTTAATGGGCCAAAAAATAGCACATGTGCTAGTCCAGCCTATTTCCTTACAGCTAAACAAGTATTTTGGTAAACTTAACGAAACTTAACGAAACAAAAATAATGAATCTACTATTACAATCAGTACTTTGAAGAAAAAAGAAAAGAATATTTAACAAAATCTTTAATACAATATGCAATAGGATAAGTAACATAAGATAGAATTTTAGTACATATACAGACTATTTACATTCATTTTTACATAGATTTTTTAAATTCATGATTTGTTCAACAAAAGTCTTGTAACAGAATTCCGAAACCTATTTCTAGACCTTGATAACCTGACATTAGTATGTAATCTACTCCAAAATTCACTGCCAACAAAAGACAATGTAAAGTGATCTCGTGTCGCTTTAAATTTTGGAAGACGTAATTGTCCACATTTCGAATTCATTAAGACTACAGTTTGACTAGACAAATTTATCTTTATTTCAGCTCTGTGTAAATATAAAAAGACCCAATATATAAGGCAGTACATGTCATTGTAATGTTCGCACATTTTGGAAAGTTAGGCACACGGATATTAAATTTTCTTTGGTTGACTTTATTGAAGTCTTTGCTATCGGTATCGGAGGATACGAATTTTCATCATGACTTATTATTACTACTTAATATTCTATTATTCAAGTTCATGGCTGAGTGAAATTATGAAAATAATATCATTAGAGTCTTAGTTATTTCAATATCTTAAAATATAGAAAAAAAGTACAAGCCACATTTTTACCAATCTCACCGTAATATGCATAAGAATCTGCTGAAATTCATACATAAAAAACATACATCACGCATAATCGAAATAGTACCGCTATACAAAAAAAGGATAGATTCCGTCGAAATCATTAGGTGCTCTGCTATGCTACGCGGTAGATCACCTAACAAGATTCATTTAATTAATTCATAATCGGAAGCATCTTTATTAAAGACTAATCCCATCCCATGCTTCAGTAAGCAAGTAATGGTATGAATAAGTGAGAACATTCAATAGATATAAAATGGCGACTGGCTGGAATGCTCCCCAGGGAGTGGAGAATGTGCATACCTTGTGTGCGGGTAAGCATGAATCCGATGACCGGGGTAATAATATGTGCTGCACCTAGAAACAAAGTATGAGGCGCATTATAAATGTGAGCTATTATTATTATTATTATATACATGCATTTTGAAATCAAAAGGTAAGGTGACACAAGGGGATTTCGAAAGACACTTCCCCCCAAACTCGTCTTTGCGTTGAAAGGTTAACACAAGTGCAACGGTGTTTATTTAGGAAGAAAAGTCACTATTGAACAGTGCTCCTGAAATGAGGAAGTGTATTTACATGAAAAATATATATATGATTACATAGTCGTAGTAGAAATTGCCGTACATTATATCTTATGTTTATGAAGTGTAAATCTGAAGAACAGACATTTAAAGACAACGCATGTTCTCAATATTATGAACATACATAAACATATCATTAACAAATTTAAATATACATAACATACAGCATTATAATATATACATGATGTATGGTGACTAGTTTTGTCACTATCATGACACATTGAAAAGATTTTACAGAACGTTCATATTCCAATCCATCTGTAATTAATCGCAGTCTGTTGCTAGTTGTATTATTCAAACTATTTAACGGATACAAATATGCCGTTTATTGGTTCAAAGATTAAATGGTTATAAAATATGGTCATGTATATAAATGATAATGCTTGATCAAGAAATAAATGTAGGGTGTTTTTAAGCAACAATCCGTTGCTCCCAGTATAACATAATCCATATTCACAGTATAAGAACATTATGTTCCATATAAACTTGGGGTCGTATTAAGTCTATCTGCAGGGAAAATTACAACTTGACATCTGCCCCCAGACACCCACCGTAGGACAATTTACCTCCGGCAACTACCCCGCCCCTAGGACAATAACAAGTACCCAAAAGAACCCTGAAGATTGCCCCCCCCCACACACGTACACAACGTTACTACATGTAAGAAAATGTATAGCAATATATGTACCATATTTCATACAATGACGTCTGATTATTTATAACTAGTTAAAGGTCGTGCGGCATGGTATACAAGATTTTATCAGAAATTTAATTGATTACAATATTCCTTTCAAAGCAGTACATTCACTGTAGAAAGAGTAGACCTGTATCTTTTTAATACAATAAGCTCTATTCTTCATAACTTGTCTAAATGCTATGTGTAAAAGTAACGCTTTTTCCAGTTATTTTTGCCAATGTTTAATATCATTTGATTAAGACATTATGTGAGATTTGTTTTATTGCTTTTGAAGAAGAATGACCGAATTAATCCATTGATGTTGTTCTCTGTAAATGAAAATCAAGAGACAGAAAATTGCTGACGAGCAAACTATGATTTTCTGAAGCTTCCAATTGTCTTAAATCGGGGTAAGAACATTCTCGTAATCAGCACCCTCTTTTATTTCGTTTGCAGACTGCGCAACATTCTGGTTCTCATAAGTCAGGTTTGATGATGGTAGACGTCTTTCTCCTGGTTTTGTGGACGAAGCCGTTGAGGTGATAGCCATCTCCTGGTATGTCCTGTCTGTCTGGGTTCTGGGTTCTAGGTCCATGTAAGGATCTGGTCCGTTCTCTTCAGTCCTGGTTGGTACTTTGCGTCTGTTACAGAACAAAAACAAAATCGCAAAAATACAACTTTATTGATCGATTTAAAGAGTCGTAGAGATTGGTCAATAAAGTTATAAACTTCATCTATAAAGAATCACCCATATTTTCATTAATTTCAGGGGAAAAGGTAAAACAAAATCACAGGGGTAATAATCAAATCCTTTTAACAATTCCTTAACTTTATGATGAATAAAATCCACGATTTCGTAGTCTTAAACCTATACTATATTTGAATAGAAAGTTGGATTGCTCAAAATCATTACTGATTCGAAAAATCCAATTACGTAATATCTTTATTACTGAAGAAAAAAAAACTCGTTTTAAAAACATCAAAAATACAAGATATTCACATTTTCTGACAAGCATTTTTATGTATAAATATTCTCATAATCAACTACCATCCCTATTTCACAACATTTAGAGTTTAAACTCAAACATTCCAACATCTCCCATCCGTTGTTCAACAAATTATCACTTAGAAAATCCTGAAATAATTTTAGCCCAAAAGTCAGTAAGACATCATGGACCAGATGTTTGGAACTCCTAACCAAATTCAATAAGGCATTGTTCATCACTCTCTATTCCTTCAAAGAATCTCTTACAAAAACTCTTATATCGAAGTATCTACATAATTGATTTCAACATGCAGTAGGCAATTATCATTGATATCTCAAAAGCGGTTCACATAGCAATTTTTTTGTGCAAATTTCGTATTCTATTTTGTATTCTTGGTTTCCTTTATTGAAAAGGCTACATTTGTTTCTACTCCACCATGCGACCCAGAGCTACATGCACATCCAACATTCGCTACACACACATACAAACACACACGCACATGTACACGAACACTCCCACACATACACATTGCCAGATCCAAGCACTGTACTTTGCTATGTCTGGCGATAGGATCTAGTTTTGTTTGGATAGGGGTTGTTTATAAATTTAACAAACAAAGAAAAACACAAATTTATTTCGTTGTCTGTATAGTTACATCTTACAAGCACACTTTATTAATGAAATTACCCAAAACCAACAATCAACCTGTGTTTTCCGAGACGTGTAATCTACAGATATATCCTAGTGACAGTTAAAACAATGAAAGTAGTATCATGTGTCTTTTACCTTAAAGCAAAATATTCCCACAATCTTACGGTGTTTCTAAGCAAAAGTTTTACCCCTTTTGGTGCAGTACTGCAATTATTACGACGTGAGCTCACCAATAATGAATATGCCCCTCAATCATTCACGGAAAAAAGGTACAAATCTAAATGCTTCCGCATTAGTGATATCTGACAATTAAATGTTCCAGATATAACCGATACTCAACATCCGCCGTTTGGAGTCTCATGTTAGTTTGTCTCTATGTATGGTATGGTATGGTATTTATTGAATCATGCATCGCAGTTACATATACTGAATTGCACATGGATATACATTGCATTTTAAAAACGAGAGTACAATTTAAAACAGTATCGTTTACATAATTATAAGTACACGTATTATGTCACATGTTTATCCTAAATTTTTGTACCAAATGTAAAACAAAAGCAAAAATACGAAGGAAAAGGGGAATATGTACCTCAACATAAATTAAGCATGAAGATTTTTCCAATTCGACGAGAGTATTTAAGTGTTTTTCAGCAATGCTTAAACAAGAAGGAAAGGGAGTTGTGACTGACAAACCAGCTATCTCAGCAGAAGACATGGACAAAATCCAAGGTTCGCTTGATTTGGATGATCCTTTACGTCTTCAGGACAAGGTATTTATTGATATTATGATACTAAACAGCTTCGAAATTTGTGAGGAATTAGGCCTAGACTAGTAGGAGGAAAATGCTACATAGATTCCTAGAGCTAGGCTAGATCTAGACTAGTCGAACTATCAAAGATACACTCATAAATAAAAACCGTGCAGATAAACTAGACAAAAGCCAAGGTGGTGTCATAAGTTGACTCTTTTTTCAGTATATAAAAGTAAAAATGACTGCTTTAATTTTCGAGAAATAGTTGTTTTTATACGGTCTCGGGAAGTTACAATCGTGCTATTGCCCTCGGCACGCCTCGGGCAATAGCACCATTGTAACCTCCCCTTGAGCGTATAAAACAACTTTTTCTTCTCAAAGCAGTCATTATTACTATACTATTCCCTGGGCTAAATACGAGTTACTTTGTGACACACACAAATACACAATATACACTCACACGACACACTCACAAACTCATACACATAGATCGTTTAAACACTTTTTCATTTTAAGTTTTACCTTAAGATTTTTTTTTCGAGGCCGCCATTCTAGTCAAGCATCGCTTATGATTGCGGTCTCCTGCACTTTTTCAACAGATAGTTTGGATAATACTTTAATGTTATAATATTATGTTATAGAAATATTAATTTTCGTTATAATGTGGATTCAAAGGTCAAACAACCTTATACCTGATGAATATTAACTGAATTATCTTGTTACAAGTAGTAAGGTATATAACCCTCAAAAGCTCATTATTTGTTATCGTGCATATTGTCTAGGAGACAGCTCTTTAATGGTAGTAATTTTCTGCAGTAAATACATTTCGTCTATGTATAACTTGTGAAAGGTGAAATACAGGGCTGAAATAAATTGCATAAACCTGAAATACCTGAGCTGAATGAGCAAGACAGTAATAGTAACTGCGTACAGCAACAGGGCTACCACGACTACAATCAGGCCAATTTGCACTCCTGGAAAAAGAAGGGGAAACAAATCATATATGTAAGAATAGATTACGGCTACCCTCAAGTACTACTTTGTCATAAATGACAGTAATGAGGATTAATGCCCCACAAAAGGGCACTAATATAGCACATCGACACGCTTTTGATCCTGGGGCCTCACAGTTACGAGGCCATTGCTTTGTCACTGAACCATGGCTGTACGCAGCGGGGGCTGGGTAGGGGGCAGTTTCCATAAATTAAAACAAAAACAGAAAATGCAATAAATTGTCAATAATTGATTGCATTTTACCCCGGTCCCTAAAATAAATCCTCTGGACGGCCATGCTTTATGGCTTAAGGCATGGGCACACAGAGGATTTTTTAATGTTGGGATCCGGGGTAAAATGCAATAAATGATTGAAAATTTGTTACATTTTCTTTTATTTATTTTTATTTAAGGAAACTGCCCCCTACCCTAGCCCCCACTGCGTACAGTCATGGGTCAGTGACAAAGCAATGGCCTCGTAACTGTGAGGCCCCAGGATCAAAACCGTGTCGATGTGCTATATAATTAGTACCCTTTTGAGGGGCATTAATCCTCATTACTGTCATTTATTCAAGATTCAAGATTCAAATAAGGTTTCATTCATGACTTGTCAAAAAGTCCACAGACTAAAAATGCAAGTTTACATCAAACATACAATCATATAAAAAGCACTCAAAAACATATGTACACATATATAAAGATAACATAGCAAATGAGAACAAATATTTAACAATGAATAAATGTTTAAATCAAAACATTAAAGTAGTGAAAATAAAAAAAAAAAAAAATATTGCTAGCCAAAAATGAACAAGATATCTACAGATACGTGAGTTCAATTAACTGTAACATTGGAAAATTGTGATAAAATGCAATACAAATTCCATTCAGAAGATATAGGTTTTAAAAAGTATTAAAATTGGAGTCATGTCAGTGTGCTAATCACAAGTGTGATATGAGTACAGTATAATGTATAAACATATTGCACATGAACAATGGAATTCCTTGGGTATTATTGGTCACAGTAAGAATAGCAGATAATTAAATAATGTTGTACTGTAAAACATTATCAGAAGAGAGAGAGGTGGAGAGAAGGAAGGAGAGACAGAAAGTGAGAGAGAAACAGAGGGGAGGAAGGAGAGACGAATGGAGAAAGAGGAAGAGGCAGATAGAGCAAAGAGGGAGAGAGAGAGAGAGAGAGAGAGACAGACATAGAGCTGAGAGAGAGGAATGGGAGTGAAATAAGAATAGAGAGGAAAGACCAGAACTGAAGAAGAGAAGAGGAAATTTGAAAAGTACCAAGTTCGAATAGAGAAAAGGGATGAGGGAGTGAGACGAAGGATAAAAGTACATGCAATATCAAAATACAAATGAATGGAAGAACACGCTATGCCAATCATCATGACAGTTAATATTGCACATGATTATATTGCTGAAATACATGACATATATGGTGTTATTGGTCACAGTAAGAATTACATATAATTATAGAATGTTGTACTGTACAACATCATCATAAGAGAAAGAGGTGGAGAGGAGGAGGGAGGGACAGAAAGTGTGAGAGAGAAACAGAGGGGAGGAAGGATAGACGAAGGGAGAAAGAGGAAGAGGCAGAGAGAGCAAAGAGGGAGAGAGAGAGAGAGAGAGACAGAGACAGAGACAGAGCTGAGACAGAGGGGATGGGAGTGAAATAGAAATAGAGAGGAAAGACCAGAAGTGAAGAAGAAAAAAGGAAATTTGAAAAGTAGCAAGTTCGAATAGAGAAAAGGGATGAGAGAGTGAGACGAAGGATAAAAGTACATGCAACATCAAAATATGAATGAATGGAAGAACCTGCTGTGCCAATCATCATGACAGTTAAATATTGCACATAATTATATAATTGCTGAAATACATGACATACAACATACTGATAATTACCTAAGCCTCTATTTATTATTATTCAAGGATCGAGTGAAAGATGGGATGGGGGAATTTCGGTACCTCGTAGTTCTCATCTTAGGCAAGGACAAATGAAGTGCATTTCGCAGAATGCGGCTCATTGACTCTGCTCTCAGGCAGGAGATGTCGATGAACCTTAGATTGGAGAAGTGATTCTGCAAATCTTAGAGAAAGGGATGTGCGTCTCTCTTTAAGAGAGGAGACACCAAGATGAGATTGCAGTTCATCATAAGTTCCAGAGTCAGGGTAGGTAATGATCCTGAGAGCTCTCCTCTGAACTCGCTCGATGCTTAAAGAGTGGTTGTTTGTGATCCCTGATGTCCAAACAGGTGCTGCAAATTCTAGCACTGGCCTGATGTACAACATGTAGATAGTGGCAAGATCCTTGGTGGTAACACCATTCCTCCGAAGCTTAGTCAGGAGATAAAGTCTTCTGGAAGCGTTGGAGATCAAACGGTTGACCTGCCCATCCCATTTGAGATCATCCTGAAGGAAGACCCCAAGGAGCTTAAGGGATGAGACAGCTTCCAGTGTGGTAAAGTTGATGTCAAGAACGATGGGTGGCGGAGGTTGGCGAAGAAATGAAATCTGCATAGCTTTACACTTAGCAGCATTCGGAACAACGTCGTTGTCTTTGCACCATTGGATCAAGGAGTCTAAATGCGACTGCAATTCAGATGGATGCGTTTTCTTCAAGACCTCCACGATTGTCAAGTCATCCACATATTTCCATCGGTTATCACTTTCAACAGCTGCATCGTTGATAAGGACCAGAAACAGGACCGGTCCGAGGCGAGTACCTTGGGGTACCCCACAGGTGATGGCTTGTTGTTGAGAGGATTTCCCATGGTAGCGGACAGTCTGCGCTCTGTTGGAAAGGAAGCTGCAGATAGTAGGGATGATAGAGTGATCGACACCTAAGTCGATCAACTTGTTCATAACAATGGTGTGGTTGACATGGTCAAAAGCCTTAGAAAAATCCACAACGCAGAGGTTAGCGACAGTGCCACCCTTGTCAAGCCCTCTGTGGATGGTGTCAAGCAGGCTGACCAAGTAGTGCGTTACTGACGATCCACGATTAAGGGCGTAGGTCCCCTAGTTGATAAGCATAGTAGCATACACATGCTTTAGCAGTCACGCAAAACACACATTGGCAAATTATTATTCAATAAAATCTGAGAATGTATACTATTATCTAAATCTATTATTTTTAAATTATTTTAAAAATAATTCCATAAATTTGGGTAAAACAAAAATATTCCAACTATATGATAGACAGTGTATTTAAAATTAGATAAATTAGATAAAGATATAAACCAATCATTGTTATATCAAACTCAAGGTGCATCGGCAAGATGGGATTGTAAGTGACTGCACCATGTGGAAAAAGACACAGTAAGGACCGAGTTCATGAGGTCAGAAGGTAAAGTGTCCCACAGCCTGGGGAACTCATGTATTGCACTGAAATGCAGTCCATCTTTGCGTGCAAAGAGATGCCTGAACTTCAGGTCTTCCAAATGACGTGGGTTCGCTACAACGGGAGAATTCACAACAGGGCGTTGGATGTGTTTAAACAGACACTTAGTAATGAAGGCCATTGAACAGTAAGTCCTTCTCAACTTGAGAGAATTCCAATTCAGCATTTTAGGCGTTCCTCATAGGGCATTTGGCCTCGCCGTTGCTTCAAGGCAAGACGTGTTGCCCTGCGCTGTATTGACTCAAGTCTGTTGATCGATCCTACTATGTGCGGTGTCCAAACAGGAAGGCCATATTCCAGAATTGGGAGGACCAGACTCTTGTACAAGCTGAACACAGCCACGGATGAAAGACCCATGGCTAGGCTGGTTTTCAGTCCAAGTAAGCGATTTGCTCGAGAGACGACATACCCAACATGGCTATCCCACGACATGCGATTGTTTATGATGACACCCAAGTATTTGGTTTCAGTAACCACCTCCAGTTGCATACCATTCAGATAGTACTGCGGTTGGCCCGGGTGCCTTTTCCAGGATATTCTCATGACTTTGGTTTTGGAGGTATTCAGACTCATTTTGTTTCTGTCACACCAGTCCGCAAGAGCATTGACATTATCTTGAAACGCTTGCTGATCTATGGGGTCATGGATAGGTCGTAAAATAACAGTGTCATCTGCAAACAATGCACATCTCGATAAAACAACCTCAGGGAGGTAATTAATGAATAGGTTAAACAGGCATGGTCATAGGGCACTCCCTTGTGGAATACCCGAGGTAGGTGTTGACCACTCAGAGTAATGTCCTTTGCGTTGGACGGGTTGTAATCTGCCAGATAGAAATGCACGGATCCAGAACCAGATATCGCTTGAGATGTTATAGAGAGAAAGCTTCTGCAGAAGGACATCATGAGGCATACGATCAAAGGCTTTCGCGAAGTCGAAGAATATCGCGTCAATAGAAGGGGGTCTACGCTTGTCCAGGTCCTGGCGCCAGGAGTGGGTCAAAGTCATTAGCTGGGTAACACATGACTTATGACGAACAAAACCATGTTGGAATGGAGTGAGGAGACAATTTGATTCCATGTGGCCAGATATCGCTTTTGAAATAAGAGACTCCACCAGCTTGATGACAATAGATGTTAACGCGACCGGGCGATACAATTGATCTATCCCCAGCTTTGAACACTGGGACAATATTTGCAGATTTCCATCCTTCAGGTAGTGATCGTTGGCTGAGTGACATATTAAAAAAACGTTGCAGGATGGGAGATATCACATCCACTGATTTCTTGAGAAGATTGGGAGTGATTAAATCAGGGCCAGGACTTTTATTGTCCTGTAACTGCATGATGCCCCTGTGAATTTCCTGAGTTGAAATCGAAATGGAATGGAGTTGAGGTAGTGGATGATCACATGCACTAGGACCATCGGGTAACACACATGGAGGAGGGTAGATTGACTGGAAGAATTCTCCAAAGCTGTTGGCTATGTCACTAGGCTTATTAATGACTTCCCCACCTACGAGTAGAACGAGAGGAGATGTACTCTTCTCCCTAAATTTGACATACGCATATATTTACATACATCCAGTAGCTTGCATTAATTGCATTCTTTGTATAATGGTGAACAGCTTTGAACTTTTCCCAATCTCGTGGATCATTTGAACACTTTGCATGCTTTACGAATTGTGCTTTTGGGTGATCAGCTTCTATATTTCCTTCGTAATCCACGGTTTGGATTTTATTGATTTACTAAGTTTCCGGGGAATTGTGTCACGGGAGGCAGCATGAAAAATGTGAAGAAAACCTTCCCAACTGGCAATGATGTCATTGGCATAAAAAAAAAGAGATGCCAAGGAGCTAGCTCAAGGAGACGGTTAAAATGGTCAAAGTAAGCCCTGAGCTTTGGAATAAGTAAATAACTTGGGGAAAGAACACAAGTGGAGGATACGACCGTATACAACTTTATGAAGACATCATATCTCTGGTTATGATCAACGAAAGACGGGCACGAAAGACAAATGTATATTAAGGTTATATTTTAGGCCTATGGATAAACGATGAAAGTAGGTTTATTTAAGCTAAACAAGGGAACTTAATACAGTTGTAAAAAGAAAAAGAGAGGTAATTATTAATTGTGTCATATTTACCCAGGGTAGCCATATCAGTATCAGTAGTACTCTCCCTGTGGAAGGTACACATGAATGAAAGGTACACATGAATGAAAGGAATCAATGAAAGGTACATATTTACACCTGAACATTAGGGCAGTCTAGGGGGTACTGCTTCCAGGTCCCCGGCAGGGTGAGGTATCCCATTTCTTCACATAGAATGATTCCTAAAATATTTAGCCGGAATCCATACTAACGATTTAATACGAATACTTTTTACCCCTCACAATCAGAATATGAAATAAAAAGTCGAGGGTAACTATGCATTTGAAGACGTATCCTTGATTCAAATGAAACAATTTGAAAAATCAAAAAAAAATCAACAGTTTTCAAGAGCGTTTTGCTCAGGTGAGCAATTAATAAAGAAGAAGAAGAAGATGATGGAACAAAAAGTGGCCCAACTACAGTAACAGTGGATGATGGGGCACGTTAAGGGAGGAGGGGGGGGGGGGGGGGGGGAGGTTAATAACATTAAAATGAAAGAAGAAACAAAAATAGAGTAATGAAAAGGAAGAAGATACACTGACCAGCAAAGAAGATCCCCTGAAGCATTGCCCTCACTCTTACCCCGTCAAATAGACTTTCCTCCCCCTGTTCAAAAAACCCTTAAAGGTAAAGACCAGTATTGGTAACGCCCCAATTTCAAAAAATGAAATGGAAGCTCTCATTACCAATCATGTGAAAGAATATGTTTTGACTAATACATGATGATAAAAAATTTGCCGGGAAACCGCCTACTAATTCATATATTTGGTAAATTTGTTTCTCTCATGGTCCTGTGAGAGATATAGGGTAGTCCCATACACATCTTTCTGTGTATAGTGCTTGTAACTTTACGAAGAATGTGCCAAATTTCTTATCATTTTGATGATTCCAGAACCTTGCAGATGCTAGATGCTAGATGATCAACCTTTTCTGATCGATTCCACAACGTTTCTTTCACAATTCAATCGCATGACCATAACTGGTCTTTACCTTTAATGGATAGACTCACTCAACGCCCCCTGTCCTACTGATGTACAGAAAATGAAGGCTTATTTAAAGAATGTAAAAACAGAAGAAACTCACGTGCAGGTGACATTTGCAGAGCCGGGCTCGACCCTTACACATGTATCTCCATTACCACAAGGATTGTCCAATGAACATGGATCAGTCAGCAGCTCAAAACCTGCGGATAAAAATGATTAAAAACGTTTGCCTTCCTTCATGAAATGTTAGCAATGTATACCCTGTACTTGTTAGAGCAATAGGATATGCGATAGCTCAGTGGTAGAGCAGTGGTCTCGTAGCCAGGAAGACCCGGGTTCGAAATCAAGTCGAGGTTAACTAGTCATTTGAAGAGATATACTTGATTAAAATGAAACAATTAAAAAAAATAACAAAATTCAACAGTTTTCAAGAGCGTTTGGCTCAGGTGAGCAATTAATGAAGAGAAGAAGAAGAAGAAGATATGTTTGTTACAGCACATATATCCACCACCCAAGGGGCTCAAGGCGCTGCAATATCATCCCGGCTACCGATTCCAGGGCCAACAGCAGTCAATGAGTCCTACCTATCGGACCCTTTTAACACCTGGGTGGAGAGTGGCGAATGTAGTAATGCAGCTGCATGACTCACTTTGAACGTCGACTCCAGGGATGTTGTTGAAAGAGGCTATCACGAGTGATGTCAACTGTTGAATCGTGATGTCACTCCTAAAGGTCACGTTCAGTCTGACCCTTACTGTGATGAGATCAACGACGTCATCATTCGCTGAAATGGCACTTCCATTTACACTAATTACTTCTGGAAGACTGTCGACAGCATTCACGATCTAAAGAGATTAAGGAAAATATAAATTTGATGTTGCTGTTAGTCAATTTTCTTCTAACAGATTCCCCATCTACTGGTACCAGTGAAATTTGCCCCACGTTATTGGAAGTATGCTAGTCTGTTTTTATTAGGACTGTTTATACTTGGGCTCATAGCGTATTGAGAGAGATGACACGCACACGCGAGCACGGTCATAGGTTAATTAAAATCAGGTAGCAGGAAATAGTTCCATCCCACGTATAATCTCTGTGTATGAGAAGGAATTATTTGAGTCTCCGTGAAATGACTAACTTATCAGGAGCAACTTTCGGTGACGTAACTCTCTCTTTCAAATAGCTATGATGGGATAAGTTACGAGTTGGTCTTCTCAGTCATATCAGATTTATACCTTTCTTAGTCAGTGAGCACCTAGGGAGGATATTTTTCCTTCTTACAGGGCTGACATGAAAAGACTGATTCGAATTTATTAGGTGAGAAACAGCGATATTAATCAAAATTAGACTAAAAAGGAGAAAAATATATAATTAAATGAATAACAATAAAATAAATAAGTTAATAAATAAATTAATACATGATGAATAAGTGAATAAGTAAATAGATGCAAAAATAAATAGGTATATAAAAATATATTAATGAATAAATAAATAGATAAATAAGTGAATACAAATTGTTTCTTCGACTTGGTCCGAACGCAGTGATAGGGTTGGGGTCACGTTCATGTTTGGATTTAGGGATAAGTTTGAGGTTTGAGTTTTAAGTTTGCCCCTTTCCTAACCGATCATGACCGATTCGGTTTGACTAAAGAAGTGCAAAGCACCCTTTTAGAATAAGAACAGTGTACTTTAAAGTGTACCAATCACCATAAAGTACTTTGTTCTATATATTAGGGGTTACATGTGGCTATACTTCATTCAAAATATAAGCTCCAATATTATTTACGAGATATAAATAGATACTGCAAATTTGAATACACTCTCATAATAAAAACAACTTGTGAGTATTTTTTTTTTAATAGTGATCTCGAACTCATATTCGAGACCATGATAACATTTATTTCAGTATTAAAATTATGTACTTAAAGTACATTAACTGGTACACTCCTTGACGTACCTGTACGCACTCCCATGGCATAGGACCCACACGAAACCAAAGTCCGACTTGGGTTCCGTCGACTTGGTTTGATGCTATTCTGTAATTTCTTCTTGGTCCATAGAATGACGGCTAAAGTTTTTAACGTTGACTTTATACATTCTAGCAGTATATAACTTATTTAATTAGGTGATCGATACACGTGCACAGACAGTTTGCCAAATGACCAAATGACAATTTCAAGAAATGACCAAGATTTAGAACTTACTGAATCTAGCAGGTTCTGTACCACTGGTGACCCGATGGGAACGGCTGCACGTTTCCTTCGACCAGTAGAGCCACTCAAAGTGAAAATGCCCGACGTTGATATCATATTTTCTTTAAACAAAGAAACATAACAGGCCCCCGTAAAAAAAGGTTTGAGGTCAGTTACAAATTCGAAACAACGATTTTGATTGGTTAATGGTCAACTTCTGGTCTTGATTAACTACATGATAACCTGTTAAACACCTATATGAACTGATAACATCAGGCAAAGGACGGGAATTTCACTTCATCAGCTAACTAGAACAGCTGAAGACAGAAAATTATGGAGAACCTGTGTCTCAAGGTCCATTTTCACTTTATTTATTTGTCGCCCCAACAGCCTCCAAGCTTTGGGACACAATCATATACATTTAGATAGATAGTATGATAGATAGATAGAATAGTTGTACTATTCAACGGTTAACTAAATATGGAAGCCTGTGGTATATGTATCCCAAGATAAATCTTACGCGACACAGAGAGATTATTTCTGGGTCATATTAAGTGTAAAATCACGGGTAAATCGCGTCATATAAGGTCGGACAATTGCTATCCCTTGTTTAACTTAGGTTTAAAAGAAACATACCTGTTTTACAACCGGCGGAAGTGTTTTCACAGTCTGCAAATATTAATAGATAAAACATTTTAATCGTACAATACACTGGTCAGTATCCAGTGTTACCAGAGGTGGTACGTACAAACAGTACTAAACAAAAAACCCTTAAAAGAGTCATGTTTGCGAGTTCTCAAATATTTCGATAACTTTGTTTCATCGTTAGGACCATGACCACTTCGCCTTGGACGTTATTCACTGTCTAATTACCTGAACTTCTGTAAACCTGTTTTCTATAACACCCTTCATTGTTATCGTCTTTACATTCAGAATGCACCCCACCCCTATTTCCACATACCTTGGTCATGTCTGTTGTTCTTTTAATTGTGGTTTATTCTACACTCCTATCACCATGAGAACTCTTCTTTACTTTTGCAAATACTTCCAGTTGCTCTCTTTTGTATTTTGCATTAATGTCATTATGTTGTTTGATTTCTTATGTCAAACCTCCCTATTATTCACAAGTAACACGTTCCTGACGTTGGTCATGAAATTTCTGTTTTGTACAGTAAGTACACTGGGCAGCAACTCTCAAGTTAAAATGAATCAAAATTGGTTGTAGACAAGATATCGTGGTAGCCAAGGCGATCTTACGGATAATTTCATGAACGTTGGAGAAAAATGACATTTTTGATTGTTCATAACTCAAATGTTATTTTCTTTTCTAGAGGGCTTGTTCAGATAACGTTCAGATTACGGAAAGGCAATGGTTCAAATAAGGACTTCCAAGATTTTTTTCAAATTATGTGTCTATAACTTCCATTTCCCTTGCTGGACATATTATTGCTGTACATCTTGTCTCCCTTAACCTCGTTTTTGTTTTACTCAAACATGACATGTGTCCACAAATTCAATACGTCTCTAAATCAGTGAGGTATTGGTTGCGTAACTTAGGATTAATACGTAAATACCTTATTTATTTATTTATTTATGATTTCTTTCACCAGGATAATTTCAGTTCCACTGAAAGCCAATGGACCTGCTTTTCATGAAAGCCCTGTCTAATACAATAACAGTATAAAAAGGGAATATAATATTACCATCATTATTGTACACAAATGTGAAATATAAATTTAAATATATATCTTTTTGAAAATAACACTATATAATAATACAATATTTATTATCAATTATATAAAAAAATATAAAATACTGAATTATAACAAAAATTAGTATCATCCCGTATTTGATTTGTAGTCAAAACATATTCTTTCACAAGATTGGTAATAAGAGCTTCCATTTCTTTTTTGAGAGGGGGCGTTTCCAAAACTGGTCTATAGCTCTAAGATTGTCAAATTATGAATTAGGCTGACTTGGAGGGGGGGGGGGGGGGGGTGGGGGGGTGGGGAGGGGATTATAATTATGATCTTGACATGAAGATTTTCTGACGAATCTTATTGGTAGTCTTCAGAGAATTGAGACACACTTCAGTTTCCTGTTGAGCAGGTCAATCCAGTATAATTACTAGCACAGTTACAGGTATAAAAATTAACATGATCTGTACATGTCCCACCATTCGAGCAGGGATTTGAATCACAGTTGTCAATATCTGCGATGGAACTTTTGAAATTGTATTGAAAAAGACAATGGATGAAAGCCACTTTTTTCAAAAAAATGATAGTGGGGATGATCTGCGAAGCTTAAAAGCCAATCCATGAGCTCTTTCATCAGGTGACAATTTTTTTTTAAATCACAGGATAAATATTAAGATAAAAATCAAACTAAGAGGAAAATGTTATTTGATGTGCAAGGAGCAATTGCTTTAAATGTATGTATGTAGGTACGTAATCTGCTTTGACTTAATAGCTTACCTGTTTCACATCTATTCCCAGTAAAGCCACTAACGCATGTACAAGTATAGGTATTTAATCCATTAGTTCAAACTCCTCCATTCATACACGGATCGGAAGAACAATTGTCGATATCTGTGCAAATTGAGTTCCGAAGACAATCATTGGAATAAAAGCGATGAGAAAAATTATTTTGCGTTTTATTAAGCAATTGATTTACACTGTCGCTCATAAAGTTGGAATATTTGTGTTTTTCCCCAATTTATGGAATTATTTTAAAAATAATTTAAAAATAATAGATCTAGATAATAGTATACATTCTCAGATGTTATTGAATAATAATTTGCCAACGTGTGTTTTGCGTGACTGCTAAAGTATGTGTATGCTACTATGCTTATCAACTAGGGGTCCTACGCCCTTAAGTCATAAATGACAGTATTAAATGAGGATTAATGACCCACAAAAGGGCACTAATATAGCACATCGACACGGTTTTGATCGTTGGGCCTCACAGTTACGAGGCCATTGCTTTGTCATTGAACCATGACTGTACGCAGCGGGGGCTAGGGTAGGGGGCAGTTTCCATAAATATAAAAAAACAAAGGAAATGCAATAAATTTTCAATCATTTATTGCATTTTACCCCGGTCCCCAACATAAACAAATCCTCTGGACGGCCATGCAATATGGCTTAAGGCATGCCCACATAGAGGATTTTTTATGTTGGGAACGTTCACATTACGGAATGACAATGGTTCAAATAAGGACTTCCAATATTAATTTAAATAAGGTATCTACAACTTCCATTAACATTCCTGGCCATATTATTGCTGTATATTCATGTTTCCCGTGATTGCAAGAGGAAAGCATTGAAACAAATGTTCGGATAATCTACTCCAAAAATTTACAGTAATGGCACTTGTATAATGAATAACATGAGCCTTGTGTTTAGAGGAATATCTAAGGGTAATTGTGACGTCGGATGATTTTGGTACTCAATTCAATTCAATTCGACTAAGTTTATTTCCGAAACTCAATCGAAACATAAGACCTTGAGCGGCCAAGGGAGGGGGGTGGGTTGTCCCTTGGAATTTTAGCCATGGATAGTCGACAAATTATTAAACCTGACATGATCGGAACCATGTTATCAGCTTGACTATGTTTCGTCAACAACAAGGGAAGAAGTATGAATTGTGACTTATTTACCCGGGAAAGACATATCAGTTTTAAAAGTACTTTTTCTGTGGACCTTGTAATTTGTAATTACTCGGTAATGACAGGTACACATTTACACCTGAGCAGAGAGCTCGAAATTGAGGCAAAACGGCTTGTCCAAGGATGTAAGCACCGAGCAAGGATCAATCCCAGAACCTCTCGTATGGGGAGTCAAGAACCTTCACGAATATACCACAGTGCTCCCATATTACACTTACCCACACATGCAGGAAACGGTTCCGAGAAACTTCCTGAGCCCGTGCAGGTAACAGACGACAAACCAATTAGCATATAACCAGCCGGACAAGAGAAGTAGCATTGTTGACCTTCGGTCACAAATTCACCGGTTGAACACGAAGAATAAACCTTTTCGTCTAATGAAGGTACGGTGCACGCATATACTGAGTTAACAATGAAAAGAATCAGATAAACCATGAGTGCCTTTATAAAAAATTAAACAGACTTGCCATAGATGTTCATGAACCCAACCTTAATGTCCGATACTTCCTTAACCCTAATAAGGCCGGGGGGGCCATTATGGCCCCCCCCTCCACGATTTTTCTGATTGTTCGAGAACGCATATGGATGGCGCCTCGCCGCTCGCTGACTTTTTTCTTTAGAGTCTTGCGCATCTTTAAAAAAAAAAAAAAAAAAAATCGGACCTATAGTTACAAGGTCACGTGACCTTTTGTCTTTGCATGTCAGCCCGAAAATCGCTCATTTTTGTGATTTGTGTACAAAACATATGGAAATGTCATTTTTCCTAAAAATAGATCAAACCTTGGTTATTGGGTCTTGTTTAAAGTTTAGGTGGTTGTTTTGGGAGTCAAAATAGTTGAATTGTAGGAAGAAATGAAAAAAAAAAAAAACAATAACATAAATAAGTTAAAAAAACAATGAAATACATAAGAAATTATCAAAACAAGAGATAACATAAGGAATGAGCTGGCTCTTCCAATTTTTGTTGTCGTATTATTGTTCCAAATGGTCTAATGAATATATGTAGTGAAAAAGAATGCTTAAATATGAATAATATAGGATTTATGGGTAAAAATGTGATTTTATGACGTTATTTGCATAAATTACCATAAATATGCAAATGAGGGATTTTTTTTCAAAAAATTGAAATTATCATATTGTTCTATACACTTCACTTGACATGCGTGCAAATTTTCGCGGAGATCGGCCGTTTCACGGCCGAGATCTTAGGGGGGGGGCCATAATGGCCCCCCCCCGGCCGTAGTAAGACTTCAAATAGCCCGGCCTTATTAGGGTTAAATTGTGAAATCCTCATTCCCTGTTTTAAACCCCAATCGGAGAGCATGAAGTCATGCCCTGAGCTTTGGATTAAGTAAATAACTTGGGGAAAGAACACAAATGGAGGATACGACCGTATACAACTTTATGAACTCAAGATATTCCTGGTGATGACCCAAACCCACAACCCACAACCTCCCGTAGGAGAGTCGAGAACCTTCACGAATATACCACAGTGCTCCCATATTACACTTACCCTCACAACGAGGAAACATTTGCGAAATCCTCATTCCCTGTTTTAAACCCCAATCGGACAGCATGAAGTCATGCCCTGAGCTTTGGATTAAGTAAATAACTTGGGGAAAGAACACAAGTGGAGGATACGACCGTATACAACTTTATGAAGACATCATATCTCTGGTTATGACCAACGAAAGACGGGCACGAAAGACAAATGTATATTAAGGTACTTCCAAAAAAAAAATATATACATATATCAAAGAACCTCCAAAGCATAAGTTTACTTGTCGCAGGAGCAAGTGTCGTACAACCACACAATGTTATATTTTAGGCCTATGGATAAACGATGAAAGTAGGTTTATTCAAGCTAAACAAGGGAACTTTAATACAGTTGTAAAAAGAAAAAGAGAGGTTATTATTACGTGATGAGGAATAGTTTATGGTCTTCCAATTGTCGGAACACAGAGATTCCTTTAGGATAATAGGACTGACTTATCTGATTTACAGTCAGGTGACGGAAGTTTTAGATGATCGGCCTGATTATTCTCAATTACCATAGGTGTTTGATGTCCCTACGCCAATATCGTAATTTGAAGTTTTTAATTTATTTCTATTTATAATGCTGAAATAGCTAAGATTCTTTATCAAATGATATTGTCTATGAATTACATTTGAAATAATATACTTTAAAATATTGGCTTTTAACTCTGCTATATCGGAGTGATATTTTTGATGAGATGGGTATCGGGTTGCAATGAATATCGGTAGTGTGGTTATTTAGTTATTTGGAGTGTCTGCTTGCGACATTTGATGTTTGTTTTATTAATTGAAATCACGCAGATACACTCAGGTCGCTCATAAAGTTAGATTTTTTTAAACCCCAATTTATGGAATTATTTTGACAATGATTTATTCCTAATAGATCTAGATAATAGTACACATCCCCCCGGTCCCAAACAGAAAAAAAACCTTCTGTGTGCCCATGCCCTGAGCCATAATGCATGGTCGTACAGAGGATTTTTTTTATGTCGTGGACCGGGGTAAAATGTAATGAATTATTGAAAATGTATTGCATTTTCTTTGCAGTTTGTTTTATTTATGGGAACAGCCCCCTACCCTAACCCCCGCTGCGTACATTCATGGTTCAATGGTCAAGCAATGGCCTCGTAACTGTGAGGCCCAGGATCAAAGCTGTGTCGATGTGCTATATTAGTGCCCTTTTGTGGGGCATTAATCCTCATTACTGTCATTTATGACTTAAGGGCGTAGGTCCCCTAGTTGATAAGCATAGTAGCATACACATGCTTTAGCAGTCACGCAAAACAAACACTGGCAAATTAGTATTCAATAACATCTGAGAATGTATACTATTATCTAGATCTATTAGGAATAAATCATTGTCAAAATAATTCCATTAATTGGGGTAAACAAAAAATATTCCAACTATAAGAGCGACAGTGTACTTAGATAAATGGGAGGCAAGCTATGGTCACGACGACGTACACAGGATGTGCGCATGTATACATTGAATTTAAAGATGGCGGCGCCCATACCCATATCATTGCATTAAATGTTTGTGGTATTTAGCTGTATAAAGTTAAACATGTATTTACAATGAATAGTGAAAATTGTTTACAGTTAACAGTCAATTATGGTTGTTAATCAAAACGCTTTGATAGGAATTAATTTGTTCGATGCACATGATTTGATTACTTGATGTTATTCATATATAGAGAAAGACAGTAGTGTAGAATGTTATTACATGTTGATAGGAAGTGATAACTTGCTGAGTGTAGGAATTAAATTATTTCTGCTTTGTTTTTTAGATGACCAAAGCTGGTAAATTAATGTTGGCCTTGTAGTTTTGATTGTTCGGTGCTTAAATTCTCTAGCGTGACCTGTGTAATACATTACGAGTCAAGATGACCTGGTTTCCTGCAAGTTCCAGAGGTGTCGATGGTTGGTGATCACCAGTAGCCTTTGACTTTGGGTAGGCATTTATTATTTTACTTCTAAATTGTATTTCGGACAATTGATTGAAAGATGTGAACTGTGTAAAACAAATGTTTAATTTAGGAATCTAATCCAGGAAAATCTAGTTATTTCCAGAAATTATTGTTTTGAATACATGTTCATGTAATACATATATGCATATTCGATAATATAATAATAATAATAATAATAATAATAATAATAATAATAATAATAATAATAACAATAATAATAAAACGGTGCTTATGAAGCGCTTTCCACAGATTTTCTTTCCCAATGTAATCGCATGACAAAACGGATCTCTATCTGTGAATTTACACTGAAGTTTTATCCACGCAAATTGTGTTCACCTGCATAATCGATACCATACTCCATGATGTCGAAGCCACATTTTTCCGTTTCTTTTCTCCGTTTCTTGCAACACATTTTGTTCCTTTATGTCTAAACGGAACTACATTGTTGCCCATTTCGTTGGAATCTCTTATATAGATAGATATATATATATATATATAGGCTCAATCGAGAAAAGGTGTTTAATATATAACCCCTGTGTTGTTTAGTTATAAGTAAATATGGTTTAATGGTTCAATGGAACATGTGTCATTTCGCATTTATTACTTGTTTAGTAATGCCTAGTTCACACCGACGCCGAATGTCGCGCTTTAAATCGGCGATCAATTTGGCGTCACTTTTCAAAAATCTCACGATCTCCTCAGATATGTTATTCCAAGTTCACACCGACGCCGAATTGATGGCGGATTAAATCGGCGAGTAAAGCGGCGGCAAAGCGTAACAAAGATTAATTAAAGCGTAAAGACCGTAATAGAGCGTGAGAAAGCTTTGAGCAATTCGGGACATTCGGCAAGAGCGCCAAAAATTTAAACTTTGTTAAGCTTTCCTACGCTTTGAGCAAAACTTTGATAAGCTTTGTGACGCTTTGATAAGCTTTTATACGCTCTCCCCGCTTTACGCAATTCGTGACAGATCGCCTCAAATTTTTAAACAGTTTAACAAAATTTGGCGCTCTTGCCGAATGTCCCGAATTGCTCAAAGCTTTCTTACGCTCTAATACGGTCTTTACGCTTTAATTAAGCTTTGTTACGCTTTGCCGCCGCTTTGCTCGCCGATTTAATTCGCCATCAATTCGGCGTCGGTGTGAACTTAGCATTATCAAAGTTTTGCTCAAAGCGTAGGAAAGTTTAACAGAGTTTAAATTTTTGGCGCTCTTGCCAAATGTCCCGAATTGCTCAAAGCTTTCTCACGCTCTATTACGGTCTTTACGCTTTATGCTAAGTTCACACCGCGAGCAAAGCGGCGGCAAAGCGTAACAAAGCTTAATTAAAGCGTAAAGACCGTAATAGAGCGTGAGAAAGCTTTGAGCAATTCGGGACATTCGGCAAGAGCGCCAAATTTTTTTAAACTGTTTAAAAATTTGAGGCGATCTGTCACGAATTGCGTAAAGCGGGGAGAGCGTATTAAAGCTTATCAAAGCGTCACAAAGCTTATCAAAGTTTTGCTCCAAGCGTAGGAAAGCTTAACAGAGTTTACATTTTTGGCGCTTTTGCCGAATGTCCCGAATTGCTCAAAGCTTTCTCAAGCTCTATTACGGTCTTTACGCTTTAATTAAGCTTTGTTACGCTTTGCCGCCGCTTTGCTCGCCGATTTAATGCGCCATCAATTCGGCGTCGGTGTGAACTTAGCATAACATATCTCAGGAGATCGTGAGATTTTTTGAAAAAAATGACGCCGAATTGATCGCCGATTTAAAGCGCGACATTCGGCGTCGGTGTGAACTAGGCATTAATTAAGCTTTGTTACGCTTTGCCGTCGCTTTGCTCGCCGATTTTATTCGCCATCAATTCGGCGTCGGTGTGAACTTAGCATAACATATCTGAGGAGATCGTGAGATTTTTTGAAAAGTAACCAAAAATGACGCCGAATTGATCGCCGATTTAAAGCGCGACATTCGGCGTCGGTGTGAACTTTGTGATAAATTGGAATTATGATATTTATCATTTGTATTTTTCTATTTTCTATATGTGATTGCAGGGTTTTTCTGGATGCAAACTTCAATAAAGATTATGAAACAAAAATCTGGTGTCCCTCAGCTTTATTCGAGTTCACTCTGCTCCTAAAAACGATCTACCTCGGATATCACATATACCCAACCCACTCCTTTTAGTTTTGCTACTCGTAAAGCAATCAATTTTCTTCCGACTCCTGAAAATCTGAAACTGTGGGGCAAAAAAACTAAATTAGAATAATGTACCATGTGCAATTGTAAGTATATCGTTGTATATATCCTGAACACATTGAGTGGCAATACAACAATGTGGATTTACTTTAAAAACATAATAGCGTGTTACGTTTTATTGTACATGAGTTGTGCATGAATTGCAGGAAAAAAAAAGATATTCCCGTAACCTTCTTGGCAGACCTCCCCAGTTTCAGAGTAAATGAGGGTACCATATCATGTACTTCCTAACTTTGTAGCCGCTACAGAAAAAAACTTGACAAAGTGTTACATTTTAAGTTCCCGTTACATTTCACTCTGCTCGGACTTGAAGCCTGTCTGGTCCTTTTAAACTTTTCATCTGCATTTGATTGCCTGGACCACGCGACTCTCTTCAATCGGCTTGAAACCTACTACGGCATAAAGGGATCTGCTCTGGAGTGGATAAAGTCTTATCTTAGTGGTCGTTTCCAGAGAGTAACTGTGAGGGGGTCACTGTCACAGTCCTTTCCTCTCCGTTGGGGAGTGCCTCAGGGGTCGGTAGTGGGCCCCCTACCATTTACCCTATATACTGGTCCTCTTTGCCATGTGATCATTTCGCACCATGGTATCCAGCACGCCATGTACGCAGCTACAGGCGCGTACACAGGATTTTTTTCAAGGGGGGGGGGGGGGGGGGGGGGGGGGTAAGAGCACATTTGTTTTGTTTTTGTGTGTCCCAAAATGTGAAAAAATAGGGGGGGGGGGGGGGATTCCTCCAAAACACACACATAAAAAAAAGTTACCCCCCCCCCCCCTGCGTACGCGCCTGATGAAGGCTATGTGCAGAATGATCACGTTGGCCTATAAAGTATAAAGGGCAGATGGATATCATATTGATCATGAAATTCCTCGCCTCCGCAGAGTTTTCTTTTTTCTTCAAAACTACATAACTGAACATTATGAGATTTTATAACCCCTTGATGCAACGCGAAGATATAAAGAATTTGGACTGTAAAACTTTAAAAGAAAGTAGGTTAATTATCATAGCCTATATTTTCGATGTTCCGATGTGTCTCCTTCTATACAAGCCTCTTAACGATGCCTGTTTGATTAATATAAACTTGAGTTCTGGTAAAATAAAATAAATTGTCAGAGAATCAAATTAAACTAAACACTGAATGTTCAAACGATTTTGGTAGAAAATGTATACTGGTTGAGTAATGAGCATAGAAAGATAAGGAAATCAAGGTTAGTAGCCCCGACCCCGTTTGTGCAGTCCCATATACATCTTTCTGTGTACAGAGTTTGTTACTTTACCAAGACTGGGCCAAATTTATTATGATTTTGATGATTCCAGAACCTTGCAGTACACACCAATACTTACATGCTACATGATCAACTTGTTCTGATCCATTCCACACCTTTTCTCTCACAATGCAATCGCATGACCAGAACTCAACTTTATCTTTAAATAAATTTCATATATTTGCAAAGGAGAATATTTCACCGCCATATGGTCGGTTATATTTGTTCACTTTGTGCTCTTGGTCAAGCTATAGCCCCTGCACTTTGGACTGAATTTTGGCCCCTTTATCTGTAGTGTTATCCATATACCACGAGTATGGACATAGTGAATTCATGGAGCACCAATAAGTTCAATCACAAAAAAATCTCTATAAGAGAGATTGTTTCGGTGCTCCATGGATTGGATCAATGAAAGAGCGTGAATTACGGTCGCGTATAACTGTCCAACTCTATTTGATGTTAAAACGTTTGCGACAATGTAGGAAACGAACATGAAAGATCTTTTTAAAACAAATATGAAAAGTAACTCTTATATTTCTGTCAGGAATTGTACTGCATTGCCTGTTTTTAATGATGCTGATGAAAAGCATAATTATTTCCAGATTTGTTGACAAGAATTAAAAAAGATGTATCAATTATCAGTTATCAATGCATAAAACCAACCTTATGCGCTATATAAGAACCGAATATTATTATTATTATAATAAGATGTGCCTCATCTTCTCCTTTAGAATGAAATGACCTAGTGAAAAGTTTACGATATATATTAACTTACATCTTTGAAAATTCAAGACCATGATAAAAACGGCATAGTTCCATAAATGCTTCATCTTCAGCTGTGATGAAAAAGAGAAAATAAATCGTTAATAAATGATTGATTCAGAAATTAAATTCATAATTCCCATCACAGCTACTGACAGCATGGGAACTCGAGAATGATAATGATAATAATAACGATGATAACAATAATAATAATAATAACGATGATAACAATAATAATAATAATAATAGTAATGCGAATGAGTTAATTATATACCCAGACGTTGTGTTTCCGGACAGATTGTGTGTCCAGACAGTTGATTTTTAAAACAGCCATTGATTTTAAAGAAGTTTCAAACAATATTTCATAGATCTAGGTTCGATTCTAGGGCCACTCCTTTTTCTATCTACATAAATAGTTTACCCGAATGTATTCATGAGGGCATTGTTGATATGTATGCTGACGACACAACTCTAACAGTCAGTGGGAGTAATGTCACAGAAGTAGAACAAAAGCTAACCAAAGTTATGGAAAATATATTTTCATGAGTAACAACAAACCTTCTTGTTCTGAATGCGGATAAGACAAATGTGATGCTTATTGGATCACGATCAGTTCCTAACGAAGTAAATGATTTTTCTGTCACACTAAACGGCAGCTGTTTGAAAAGAGTATAAGTGGCAAAATGTCTGGGTGTCATGATTGACGAGGAGTTACGTTGGACGGAGCATGTGGAAAAAGTTATTAAAACTGCTCACAGAAATATAAGTGTAATTAAGCGAGCCAAAAGTTATGTTCCATCAAGATCTCTGTAACTTCTGTATAATGCCATCGTACTTCCTCATTTTGATTATTGTTCCTCGGTGTGGTCTGAGCGATTTCAAAGACAAACGATTAAATTACAAAAGGTTCAAAAACGAGCTGCACGTGTAGTGCTGGGAGAAGGATTTGAAGTATCTTCAAATGATATGTTTAGTCGCTTAGGATGCCTATTCAGACACGTTTCCAGTTTGGACGTGCAGTGATGTATAAATCAATGCATGACATGGCACCAACATACTTAAAACAAGATTTACATCATGTTAGTTCACTACATGATCACAACACAAGACATGCTGTAAGGGATGCATTGTGTGTACCCAAATTTAGGACGGACACTTATAAAAATAGTCCTCTGATTTCTGGAATTAGAGTATGGAACCAACTTAAAAGTTTTGTCAAAATGTCACCTACTTTGAACAGTTTTAACACGCTCTAAAAGCCCTGTTATCTGTAGATGACGTGTTAGTGAACTTTTGGGGGTTTCGTGCGGAGCTAACCATTTTTTTCCTATTTGCAAAATTATGAAATTTGGTTGACATGGTTATCGTTATATCATGTATTCATACATGTCATGTATCCATTTTCAGCTATATTGTAAAAACAACCTAAGTGTATTAGTTAAAGAGCAATTGAATGTAAATATGTATATAACAATATTGGTATCCCGTGTGTTAAGCTATATCAGATTATTAAATGAACGTTTTCAATCATTTTTTGTTGCCTTTCATTTGAAAACGTGGTTATCATCTATTCTTTATTTTATTTTCATTAACAAAAAATATTTAAAAAATAATAATAATAATTTGAAAATTCCATTCACCTATTTCTTGTAAATCAAGGATGATTCTTGAATGATCAGTTATTTCATGGGGATACCAATTAATTTGTATTTTACCTGTTTGTATGCTTGTGTATTTATCTATTTTGTTTTTGATGCTGTTATTTGTTTTATTATTACCAAACAGGGCCTCTTGGAAGACCACCAAATTGGTGATATGTGCTACCCTGTATAAATATCAGAAATAAATAAATAAATAAATAAATAAATAAATATACATAGGTTTATGTTGGAAAATATTATTAAGGACAAATATTCACGATTGTAAGTGCTACGTAATGATTATTTTCCACACAATACGAAGGTAAAATAGAAGTTGTTATGTTTGTTAAGTGTCTAGATACCCAACCCTCCACCATAGGATCTATGCGCAGTCGAGTTAAGGCCGTATGCATCTATCGTACGACTACGATTTGTTTTTCTTGCATGCATTTAATATACGATCTCATGACCGAATACTGGACGCCTTTTAATACCAGACATCCCGTACATTTTCAAAATACATATTTATTATCAACTTATTTTTCATACATAAATAAAAAAACACATAAATGACTGAACATAGCCATTTCACAATTATGAGTCTCTGGAAGAAAATTGCAAAAATGGGGCATCTGTCCATTCAAATGTCAACAATTTGGACTTGTTTTTCTGGCATGCATTTAATAAATGGTCACATAACCTAATACTGGGCGCCTGTTGATACCAGACACCCCGTAAATGATATTGAATTCTCTCATTCCCCTTGGCCTTATACAGGAACCACAGGTTACAGGAGGCAATGGGTTAATATAAACATATTTTTTCAAATAATTATCAAAATAAACATAAATGACTGAGCATAGCCATTTGACAATAATGTGTGTCTGGAAGAAAATTGCAAAAAAGGGGCATCCGTCCATTCAAACGTTAATAAGCATTTTCATCTTATAAAGTCAATCTAAAACAATAAAGGAAACAAGAAATCACGAGAAACGCGAAAGGAGAAGCATCTAAATATGCTTCTTGTGCTTGTCAACACCATGCAGTCCAGGGGGTGTTTCACAAAGACTAAGACCAACTTTAAGTTGGACTTAACTATGACAGGCTATTCATGCCACTGGTTGATCTCACTATTGGTCTCTCAATTATGATCTTTAGATAATATGTTTTCCTTCAATAATGAATTATCACAAAATATAAATTATGTAGGTTTGTGACCATGATTTGTAAGTCCCTTGAGAAACCAATGCCAGTAAACGGTGAGAGCAAACAGTGGCATGAATGGCCTGCCATAGTTAAGTCCAACTTAAAGTCGATCTTAGTCTTTGTGAAACACTCCCCTGGTACTACAGTTGACATCCAGAGCTCAATTCTCCTCATTGTTTCACATTCTTTGTTTTCATTGTTGAACAAGATGACTCACACATGCCCATGTTAATCAACTTTTGAATGACTGTTTGCTCTATTTTAGAAAAAGTCTTTTAATAAACAGACGTTTAAATAACGGTTAAATCGATGTTCCTTAACAAGCGTGAAATTTCAAAACTTGATATTAATTGATGTTGGTAGAGTATCAATGTATAGGTTTATTTAAACATTCTGAACAATAAAGAGTGTCCACATTTTTGTTGTTGTTGCTATACTGGGAGTGGTAAGAATGCACAGTTTCTCTTTATACTGTCATAATCATTTCAGTAAATTAGGTAAGTAACATTTATTCCAACTTGTAGTTTCGTGTAGACATCATGTGTTGAAAGTGCAAGAAACAGAGAAAAGGAAAAACAAACTGTGGCTTTGACATCATGGAGTATGGTATCGACTATGCGGGTGAACACAATGTACGTGGATAAAACTTCAGTGTAAACTGTTAAATTCAAAGATATGTATCAGTTTTGTTCATGCGATTACATTGTAAAAGAACATTTGTGGAGGCAATTGGGAAAGCCTGACTACTAAATCAATACCCTGTGGTTTTGGAATTACCCAAACTGATAGGAATTTCATTCATTCCCGATCAAAAGCATTCTTCTTGCTGTATACCTTTTTTTTTAAATTATCTGCACTTTTGTTGCCGTGTGGAGTATCCAGGAAAAAAGATCGAGGGACGCCACTCCCCCCCCCCCCCCCCCATTCTCTATTTTCTCCAAACCCGTTGGCCCGAATTCACAAAGAAGGTTTGTCGACAAACCTTGGTTTTCGTACGTCATATGACGCGTTTTACGCGTTTTTTACAAACCTGGTTTGTAAAGAACAAAAGAGGTTTGGCGAAACAAAAGGAGGTTTGAGCTCAAACCTTGGTCTGAGCCCGGCCCCCCCACTCAGGTTTCAAAATGACCGCATGCGTGTTGCCAAAATGTCCTTTTCGTAACAAAAGAAAAAGGTCGAGCCGTATTGACTTTACACACCGGACTTTTGCTGAAAAGGGGGGGGGGGGGGGGGTGCGGAAAAAGGCTCGTATACAAAAGAAAAAGGTCGAGCCGTATTGACTTTACACACCGGACTTTTGCTGAAAAGGGGGGGGGGGGTCGGTTGGAACACGCATATGCGTACCCTAAATAACACTGAGTGGGGGAGCCGGGGGTCTGAGCTCAAACCTTGCTTTGTGAATTCGGGCCCATTTGTTTTTAAATACACTAACTAACAATGATTTCAGCTGCTGCATATTTTTTGATGGCCAGACAGGCGTTAACCTAACGCCCTTTTGGCACTCAACAGTGCCTATACTTCTTAACACTACAATGTACGTACTTACCTATGTGCTATGTCATGTACCTCAAGGTGTCGCAACACTTTAGTAAATAAATCCCAATATTCAATTCCGCCTATCTCAAGTAATATCCGATATCCCAGACTGTCAACTACAAATAAAATTCACAAACAACATTTATAACTCGCAACAGACCGATTCTACATGCCTGTCTCTGAGTGTGCATGCTGTACCCCGTTCTGTTTATTATTCTTGCAAAGCAACTCATGAATGCAAAACTGTGCTTGGCAATGGTACACATTATACTCATAGGGTGATGATTCATATTTATATATCCATTCACGCATATCAATTGAAAACGAAATAGCTGGTGCATAGTATTTCGGGAAGTTTCATGAATAGAAATTCGACAATGCTCATTGATTCGGAGCGCTTGCCTGTGTATTGGCTTCACAAGTTCACACTAATATGTTTTTTGGTTTTCCCCCAAATAAAACACCTAAGCGGAAGAACCAAACGGGGTTCACTTATGTTGGGGACCATGGGCGGAAATCAGGGTCATGAGAAGGGGTATATGTTCGCCCCCCTCCTTGACGCGAAACTTTTCAACTTCTAGACAGGTGCCGTGACTAATAAAACAAAGTTGACATGAGCTAATAAATTAGTAGTAAAAACCTAACCTAGCCATAGGTGCGCGTGTTATACCAATAAAAGTGATACTGATAATACGGTTTATATTTAGTCGAATCTCACGAATATTCATGATATTACGTACTTTAGAATATAGGTTATACCTTAAGATTAAAGGATAGGGTTTAGTTAGGGATTTGGTTCGGGTCAGGATTAGGGTTCGGGTTAGGGTTAGGATTAGGATGAGGGCTAGGGTTAGGGATATAATTATGCTAATTCATATAAACCTACATTTGCTCAATCGGTAAGGTCAGCGTACTACAATTCTAGAATGGTGGCCTATTGTTTGCCTTTTTAAAAGTGAGGCAAAGCAAAAAATAATCAAAATCTACATGTTTGTGGCCTCTTTCCAAGCCGCTTCCATTAATTAATAGGATGGCTAGGTTAGGTTGAAAAAAGTCGCGGCCAGGACATATGGAATTCCCTGCCTTCGGATCAAATGAATATTCGCTCAGAGATGGAATTAAAAGTAGCATTGAAAAGAATGCTGCTCTCCCAATATACTGTTTAATTATGAATATTTATGACTTCTTAAATAGCAGCGGTATGTGCAATCATCTGTAGCTCCTTCTCACTTCAACTTCCCTTTCTCTGTGTGTCTCTTTTTCTCTTTCTCTCTCTCTCTTTGTCTCTACCAATCACTCTTCAGTCTCTATCTATCATTCTTCTATTCTCTTTGTTGTTAATTTTGCATCCCAAGGTACCCCCTAGTTTATGTATTTCACTTGTACTTAATTGTCAGGGTTCACAAGGCATCAGGCTTCGATTATCTTCGACCCCTGGCCAGTTCTTTTAAAACTAAGTGTATACGTTTATATTTTTACATGTATGTTTTTGATGTATACTGACATTATTATGTATTCAGAACTGCAAATAAATGAAATAAAATGAAATGATGTGAGCCAGTGCCTAAGCTACTCGGACATGGGGGCACCTGTCCCGTCAATCGAATGGGGGAAAAAAAGGGGGGGGGGGGTAGGTGACAGCGAGGTGAGAGATGAAGGAAAATAAAAAATATACGAAGTTAGATTGCTTGAAATGCTCTTCAGAGTTTATACTATTGATGTGTATCAGTACCGTGGGGACAACATACATCTTAAATGAAATCTTTTGTAAGAAGTACATGAAACGATTATTGAAAAATGCTTTGGGGCGACCTGAAATAAATGAAGATGGGAGTAAAATATAGAGGACATTCGGGAAAAGAGACAGAGAGAGTATGTTTCTTGTACAGCGTTTTTTAACTGGGGTACCGCGATAATATTTTTTGCCGCGAGTTATATAGCTTGCAATAACGTCGAATTCATAGAAACAAAGTATAGGCAGCCGCAAGATTATCAAATATATATCACATTGGGTATTTTGATAAGGTATAACATTATTTCTGTCAAGTCGAGGCGAAGCAGATCATATTATCTTTGTCTGGTATGGTAAAGTTGTTTTTTTCTTGCTCGCTTCGCTCGCACGCAAATTTTGGAAACTGGATAGTTCCAGGTAGTAACTTCAATGAGACTTGATTTTCAGACATAAATATGCCATAATTCTACCTACCCCGGGAGGGGGAAACATCCTCTCAATACCCCTTCGATCGCATGTAATCATGGTACACAATTACAAGATTATCATTATTTCACTAAAAAATTATAATCATAATTAAATGATAGCCAGGAAGATTCCATGGTTGCACGATGATCATAATTACCTTATAATCATGATTACACGTAACATGGTAATCCGATTGACCAGATGAACATGATTATTCGATTACATGGTAATCATGACTACATGTAATTACATTCTGATTGTTATTGGTATAAACTCAAATAATAATTCATTCAAAAGCAGTGTTGTAAATACAATAACTATATCTTTATTCAACTTCTGTGTATCAATATGGCCTCTATGTTCTTATTTTTTTTCATTTTTCTTTTTTTTTATATGAAAGTACTACAATATAATTTCATTCTAACTACATGTATACACACTGACATCACGATAGAAACTGTATTATAATAATCATGCATGGAAAAAAACAGGTCTATGACAAAATCATATATTATGTCATTGCAATCTTCGCACATTTAGAAAAGTGAGGCAAAAAGCTATTGAAATTTCTTAAGTTGATTTCATTGAAGTCTTTGCGATCGGTCCCGAAGGATAGGAATTTTTATCATGAATGAAAAGTTCATGACTGATTGAAATGTTCAAAAAATAATATAATTAGAACCTTAGTGATTTCGATATCTGAATATATAGGAACAAAGTAGAAGTCCCATTTCAACCAATCAACATTTTGAAAATAATATAATTCGAACCTTAGTTATTTCGATATCTGAATATATAGCAACAAAGTAGAAGTCCCATTTCAACCAATCAACATTTTGAAAATAATATAATTCGAAACTTAGTTATTTCTATATCTGAATATATAGCAACAAAGTAGAAGTCCCATTTCAACCAATCCAACCATATATAGGAATCTGCTTAAATGCATTCATTTGATAAAAACATATATCATGCATATTCGAAATAGTACTGTTATAAAATGTAAAATATTTTCAAAGAGTATATAGTATAGTTTCAGCTGCAATATAAAGCAGCAAATTAATATATGGTGATAACAATACTTATGAAAATGATATGAATAACAGCAACAATGATACTAATAACAATACTAATACTTCTAAGAACAACAACAAATATAAGAATCACCAATACTTTCTAGATATCATTTAAAAGGTAATACAGAGTTTTGGTATGGGGTCATGAATGTAGTTCAAATGAGCATATTGGAAGCATATGCAATCCTACAATATTCAGTGATCGTTGTCGCGGTTGAAATCGAGCCTAAAGTCATGAAATTGTAAAATATAAACTCTTTATGTTGTATAGCTCCCTCTCAAGGTCAAGATATTAACTAAGGTATAAAACAATGTTTCTTGACTGAAATCGACTGATTATCTATTCCCGTTTGGAAATCATATATCACAACTACATATTCTGAAGTTTTCATGGGCGCAGCTACCATATTGTACGGCCGTAGGCCCTATTTGAAATTTCTAAAAATTTACCGGGAGCACCGGTAAATTTTTATATTCAATTTTTTTTCTCGAGAGCAGTAGTGAATTTAGGGGCTAATTTTTCTAGTGCTTATAATACATCCACAGCGGCATCCAATCATATCAAAATTATAAAGAATCACTATCGACCCACTTTTCAAAATTTCCCAAAACTTTGTATTACCTTTAAGGGAATTTTCAATACACGGTGGTAGTATTGCCTACATACACGTTCATTATTTTCAGATTAGGCAATATGTCATTGTAAAGTTCACACTTCCGAGATGGTGCTTAAATGGTTGATTTTGTATGAAGTCTTTTCGAGCGGGTCATATGCTACGCATTGGATTTCGGGGTAGCGTTCTTAAAATAAAGCAACATTTCGCTAAAATATGCCTCCATTAGATTTGAGACAAGTAGAAATACAAGATCCCTTTTTAAATAAAAGCAAGGTGTTTTACCAACATCGCTACCACTGCTATAGTGTGTTTTCAAATGTGCCACTCTTCTTTTAAGGTGTACATGTACATAGAAGCGATTTCCGGTTTCTGAACCCAAGCGTCATCATGCGCGCGTCATGCAGTTGGTGTTGCAATATGGGACACGGCGGTCACCACATAACATTGTGAGCAATATATGGCAGTTTAAGTACTGCCACTAGAAGGCACGTAATGTATGATCATACATTTATAATAATATAGGAATACAAACTTTGAAGTATGATAAAAAAGAAAGTAGAAGGCGGCACCATATACACATTTAGATTACCGGTACTACTTTTTTCTTACAATATATCACACAATTCTTGAAATGCTGGAGCGCTGTATAAACGGCTGCTAGGCTAAAGCCGGGGTAATAATAAATGTGCCTCGGAATAGAATTATCTAGATAGAGGGCGCTATAGAAATGCCTATTATTATTATTATTATTATTATTATTATTATCATGTTATCGTAAATAATAACAAATTGTAACACTAATCTCGAATCAGCTGCATCTAGTGATGTAACAAATCCATCCACGGTTGTTAATCTAATTTCCTGTCACAAACCCTTTTCAGTCGTGTGTAATGATGTCTGTACTTAGGAGACACAGCCACATGTTGCCAATCAAAATCTTGCTGCATGTGCTTTTTGGACACCCCGTATTTATAGCAAACATGACTTACCGTAGTTCAACATATGTTTGCAGGTTGATTTTAAAGCTTATATTTATGCCGTTTACAGTAATCTACGAAAGACAAGTAAAAGAAACCATAGCAAAAGTCACACAGAGCGAAGTGACAGCATAATAAGAGATAAGTACAGTAGCGTATCCAGCAATGGTGGGGGCATCCCAACCAGAGAGAAATGTGGAATAAGGGAGTTTACAGATAGCACATGGTACAAATGACCCCTAATATCCACAGATCTTTTACACGTGGAGAAGTTCCACTTTGAGCATCTTAGAATAATAACTGCCAAAGTCCTAGATGTGCTTCATGAATACCTTTTGTTTGCCCTCTTGAAAAGAATACTTCCACCTGTGTATCTTAGAATGTACCGTTGGTGCATAAATGAATAATGTTACATAACTTTCAAGAGCGCATATCCAGTATTCATCTCTGGTGGGTTTTACCTTTTTGGTACAAATGACCTTTATCTGCCCATGCGCAGATTGTATCTGTAAACTCCCTTATAGAATGGAAACCCAACATGAGGAAGACATAGGCCCGACAACAAGAAGAACTATTCCTTTGTGTGTAAAGGAATCTAAACAGGGTGTGGGGGGAGAGACTATGCTAGCCCAATTCCATACTGAATAAGCTACTTGATGCATGTATAGGTCACCCCTCTCAACCTCATAACAAATCTCTATCTGGTTTTCACGGACTCGTTTAAAAGTACGTGTCAAGGGATTCATGGTAGAATTTATCCTGGCCATTCCTCTTGGGGGCGCCGTTGGAGTAGGACACCTCGGATCGATATCCACTGGCTGTTTGATATCGATATGAAAACCCACTGTCGTCTGCCGTCTGCCGAGAGGACAAGCCCTGGGCTTCGCTATCATGACGAAACACCTCACCAGTATTCGAGCTCCAGCCCATCTCTAGCCCATCCTTGTATTCGTGCACGAATGGAGGGTTGATGTGTCCCGAAGACAGGTGGCCGACACTTCTGCTCCGCTTTCGTCTCGCTCCCGAATTGCCTTCCTGATAGGTTCGATAAAAAGAATAGTATAAGTTGCGAAGCCTCATTAAGGTATAAAGCGGCAAAACCACGGCCGATCTATTTAATAGCTGCATATACATTAGAAACAGAAATCGCCAATTTGTTCACATTCCGGCAAAGCTACCACTGGCAAAGACGACGAAAGATCGAAATCGAAAAATCCTCCTCTCGAGTGTAGTTTCATGAATTGCCTGCCGAAGTTTCATCGTTGTGTTGCTTTCGTGCTAACGCATGCAGGGCACCGAGGGTTGGCGTATGTGCACTACTCACAAAAAATCGGTATGAGCAAACTTCCACGGGTTTTTGAGGGTATTTCCAGGAATGTGAATGTTAGTAAAAAAAAACTTGATGATTTTTCAACATGTTTTTGTTGACATGTAAATGGGCCTAGTGATGACATAAAGTGTGTATGCTTCACATTCCTGGATCTGTTAACACGGAACTCAGTGAATACACGTAGTACATTTGTTGTGCGCAGTTGCCTTGCATTTACACGTACACAACGTGTGCCTGTGTTTTGAGGTCGTTACCACGTCTTATCTGAACGAGCCTTACAATCGTATCAAGTACTCAAACAGTGAACGTCAAAGAACTTTTGTCAATGCGTGGTATAACACAAGGGATTTTTTGCCGAAATACCTTTTCTAGGGCAATCTTCAACGTCAATAACTTTGAGCCAACCATTTTACTTCTGTGATGTGACACCAGGGCCCCGTCTTATAAAGAGTTACGATCGATCAAAATCAATCGCAAGTCTTCCTATCAATAGCAAGTTTGCAGTTTCCTTTCTCGTATGTACATAGTTGGGAGTGATATCAACTCTTTAGAAGACGGGACCCAGAAGGAGAACGGGAGGAAGTAGTGCCCAAGTTTGTTTGACAGAACTAACGTTTTTATCGTAGCACAAATCTGGGACGTCTGGCACATGGCCCACCCCTTCGGAATCCACGTGGCATAAACGAGTCACAAAGTATGCCCAGCCCCCCCCCCCCATCTTTTTTTTTTAGGTAATTAAATTTTGTTTCTTCATGTTTTTTGGGGGTACATGTATTTCTCTTTGCTTGCTTGAATTTTTAATAGTATAAAGGGACATACAAATCCTGGTGACCCTTTTCCCCTGCTTTTCAGCATTTTTTTTTTTTTTTTTTTTTTTTTTTGGGGGGGGGGGGGGATATTGCGCCTTCCCCTCCCCTTTTTTGGTAAAATTCTGAAAGTGATCCTGGGGACTTACGTGTACAAAGTGTTCGGTCTGCCGGTATCGTGACGGTCTCGAACGTCTATTCCGACTGGTGACCTTCTTGGAGTTACCCGTCATTCCATGTGATACACCATACATAGTCTCCATTTGCCACCTCCGGCCACGGTAGAGACGTGCAAGGTAACCCATGGTAAGAAGGATGAGAATGACCAGGACGGCCACGATGGGCAGGGCGATGCTAAGTGCTGTTGGACCGCCATCGCCACTTGGAGGACTAATTTTAAAAGACAAAGTTGAGTATTGTATCGGTCATGTGATAACAATATGAATTAAACTGTCTGAAAGCAATTGGAAAATTTGATTATGTAGCACATAAGAACTGGTGTATATCGTGAGGTTTAGGAATGACCAGTATAAATATCGAGTCAGTCAAGTCGAGCTTCACATGCACTGTACACGAAATCTGGTAGATGGGACCAAGCATAAATGTTCAGACCACACCTTTAGTTACTTATTGTCTTACGCGGACTTCTTAAAGGGCCCATGACATCGAAATACAAGTGTATTCCTGTTGGTGTGCAGTCCTGCATACATCTCATATTTTGATATGTAAACTTTTGAATTTGTTTCATAGATTTTTAAATATTTTTGAAATGTTTGTTTTCAAACTTTCTAAGCTCCACCCTAAAAACCTCTAGATCTCATTCCCCTTGTGACATCATCTGTCAGTCATCAATGAGCTAACTTGAGAAAGTGTCATGTAACTTTGCCAAAGTTGACCACCTGTTACAATACCACAAACAATAGCAACATATAAGTTGCTATGTCAGACATGTCAGACTAAACTAATATTCTAGAATAGACAATGGTATGTAATTTCCCCCAGCTTAACACACGTTCATAGTAGAATTGCATGCTATACATATGTACAAGACATCATCATAATTGCCTTTGTCTTCCTGGTGATGCTACAGCATGTCTGTCTGGCAACTTGTATTGTATTGTATTGTAATACTGCATGCAACCTGTTCCGGGGATTTCCTTCATGAATTTAGGGATGAGGGGAAAATTATATTATCAAAGAATGTAAATCGTCTGTTAAACAAGCTTTCCCGCTGCAGTGGCTCAACTACTGTAACAGTGGACGCTGGGGCACGTTATTGGAGGAGGGGGGGGGGGGGAGGTAACGGAAAATGACGTGAAAAGAAGACCCCTGGACCATTTTCCGCACTCTTAGCCCATCAAATAGACTTGTAAATTCACATTTAATTTTCCAAGTATGACCATGCCCTGCCCCACCCCTCAATCCCCTGTTCCACAAACCCTAATGCTATGGTCACATTACCCAAAAGTAACCTGCTCGGCGGCCGAGCGGCGAGTTTTTAGCCAATTTTGCCCGGCCACCGAGCGGCGGCCGCCCAGGCACCGCTCGTTTTTAAGGCATCGCTCGGTCGCTGCTGAAGTTTTAGCGCGGAGTTAAAATTCGGGCGGCGCCTGCTCACTTTCACTCGCCGCCCAGCGGTTTATATTTAGTCGAATCTCACGAATATTCATGATATTACGTACTTTAGAATATAGGTTATACCTTAAGATTATAGGATAGGGTTTAGTTAAGGATTTGGTTCGGGTCAGGATTAGGGTTCGGCTTAGGGTTAGGATTAGAATGAGGGTTAGGGTTAGGGATATAATTTATCATGCTAATTCATATAAACCTACATTGGCTCAATCGGTAAGGTCAGCGTACTACAATTCTAGAAGGGTGGCCTATTTTTTTTTCCTTTTTAAAAGTAAGGCAAAGCAAAAAATAATCAAAATCTACAATGTTTGTGGCCTCTGTCTAAGCCGCTTCGATTAATTCATAGGATGGCTAGGTTAGGTTAAAAAAGTCGCGGCCAGGACATATGGAATTCCCTTCCTTCGGATCAAATGAGTATTCGCTCAGAGATGGAATTAAAAGTAGCATTGAAAAGAATGCTGCTCTCCCAATATACTGTTTAATCATGAATATTTATGACTTCTTTAATAGCAGCGGTATGTGCAATCATATGTAGCTCCTTCTCACTTCAACTCCCCTTTCTCTGTGTGTCTCTTATTCTCTTTCTCTCTCTCTCTTTTTCTCTACCAATCACTCTTCAGTCTCTACCTATCATTCTTCTATTCTCTTTGTTGTAATTTTGCATCACAAGGTACACCCTAGTTTATGTATTTCACCTGTACTTAATTGTCAGGGTTCACAAGGCATCAAGCTTGGCTTATCTTCGACCCCTGGCCAGTTTTTTTAAAACTAAGTGTATACGTTTATATTTGTACATGTATGTTTTTGATGTATACTGACATTATTATGTATTCAGAACTGCAAATAAATGAAATGAAATAAAATGATGTGAGCCAGTGCCTTAGCTACTCGGGCATGGGGGCACATAACCCGTCAATCGAATGGGGGGGGGGGGGGATAGGTGACAGCGAGGTGAGAGATGAAGAAAAAGGAAAAGAACATGTAGTGAAAATATAAGGAGATAGATTGCTTGAAAATGCTCTTCAAATTTATACTATTAATGTGTATCAGTATCGTGGGGACAACATAAATTTTAAATGAAATCTGTTGTAAGAAGTACATGAAACGATTATTGAAAAATGCTTTGGGGCGATCTGATCTGCGTCCTTGTTGTAGTGAACATCAGAGAAAGAAAATAAACGAAGATGGGAGTAAAATATAGAGGACACTTGGGAAAAGAGACAGAGAGAGTATGTATGTGTGTCCGTTTAACTTTATAATGTAAAACCTTCCCGCTCTAAAGGGGCAACGGGTATATCCCCTCCATCTTGTACAGCGTTTATCAACTGGGGTGCCGCGATAATATTTTTTTTGCCGCGAGTTATATAGTTTGCAATAACGTCGAATTCATAGAAAGTATAGGTAGCCGCAAGATCGTATCAGGACAATTACCCCCTGGGCAATCACCCCCGGGAAATTACCCCCCGGAAAACTACCCCCGTAGGACGATTACCCCCCGGAAAATTACCCCCCCGGAGAACTACCCCCCCGAGGACAATTACACCCCAAGGACAATTACCCCCGGAAAATTACCCCCCGGAGAATTACCCCCCGAGGACAACTACCCCCCGCGGACAATTACCCCCCGAGGACAACTACCCCCGAGGACAATTACCCCCAAGGACAATTACCGCCCAAGGACAACTACCCCCCGAGGACAACTACCCCCCGAGGACAACTACACCCGAGGACAATTACCCCCATGGACACTACTGGGCATGGTGGCTCAGTGGTTAGAGCGCCCGCCTCATGGTGGCCGAGTCATACCAAAGACTTTTAACAATGGGACCTTCTGCCTTCTAGCTAGGCGCTCAGCATATTAGATTCGAGAAGGGTAGTAATAACATATTATGTTATGAAGGGCAGTCCCATAACTGAAGTGGCTACCCTTGGTAAATAAAACGTTATTATTATTATTATTATTATTATTATTACCCTCGAGGACAACTATCCCCCAGGACAACAACCCTTGAGGACAATTACCCCCCGAGGACAACTACCCCTCCCCCCTTCGAGGACATCCCCCCCCCCGAGGACAATAATCCCTGGAGGATAACTACCCCCAATGACAATCACCCCCGAGGAATGTATAACACTGTGACGTATAACGCAAGCTTCTCTCCAAATTGCTATTTACAGAAAATTGCATGAACCTTCATTTTCTTTGTTTTTTATGAAGTTCATTTCAGTCTTTTCAAATTATTCAATTCGATATGAGGGGGGGGGGGGGGGGGGGGTGGAGGTTGCCCAATTCCCCTGTAGTTTTGCTACCGAGTAAAGAACAGAAATTACATTTCTTAGAAATTGAACAATACATTGCGCGCAGATGAGTACGCGTTACAGCCTCTCTCACCATCAATGGCACCAGACCTGAATGGCACAACAAAAAATGAGGATGTAAGATTTCTTGTATGCATCCTCTGTAACTTTTTTAATTAGCTGATCGTGTATTTGTCTTTGTATGTTTAATGGGCCCTCATCAATGCCATGATCCATAATTAAGATTTTCTCCACGTTATCTATTATTTCTGTTGTCATGCTGAAGTATAACATGTTTTCGTGTACGTTAAATTATTTTGAAATAGAAATTGCCTTCAAGTTATATGTACGGTGCCATGTCAAAGGAAAATAAATATCCGCTCTCTGGTAATTCATCTCATTTGATGTTGTAACGCCAGCACAGCGTTTTTCAACCGGGTGCCGCAAGAGAATGATTTGGAAAACGTTGATTTTGTAAAAAAAATCAAATAACAGAAACGGTGAAAATATGCAATTACATGAAAAAATAAAATTTTGAAGATACTAAAGTGTCTTCCTTCCTCGCTCGCTGACGTTGACAGCAAGGAAAATAAGGGCAACGAGAGGCCCGAATATCCTCAAATTCGTGTATCACGATCATGACCGAATATATCACTTTTTATTTATGTACATTTGGCGGCAAGGTGCCCGCATACAGTACTTTAAATAGCTTCTAGTGTGTGGATTACAAACTAATTTTTTACCAGTTTGAAAATGTCTTCTCCTTTTTATTCTTAAATGTGCCCATACGTGTGTGCATAGCACTTGACGAGAGCCAGAGTCATGCGAAATTAATAATCTGTAAAGACTTTGGGATTTGGGAGAAACTTTTCATTTCTTAAGAGGGTACCATGACTAACAAAAAGTTAAAATAACGCTGCTCCAGAGAAATGTATTTCTATGCATTTTGAAAAGCGCTGGACAATTACTTAAAACTTACATCCTTCGTGGAAATTAGCAACCGCACTGGCGTTGCATAAATTATAATAAAAGGGAAATGTGTAGTAATGAGGAAGACAACGTGATATAGTATTTGAAAGAATATGGGTTCATGCAGGGGATCTTATGGGCTCGTAGCCATCTCCCAATGTGTCAGATCGTCTTTTGCTATTAAATCCTGATTGTCCACGGGGGTAGTTGTCCTCGGGGGTAGTTGTCATCGGGGGGTAATTGTCCTCGGGGGGTAATTGTCCTCGGGGGGTAGTTGACCTCGGGGGGTAATTGTCCTCGGGGGGGGGGGGGTAATTCTCCGGGGGGTAATTTTCCGGGGGGTAATTGTCCTTGGGGGGTAGTTGTCCTCGGGGGGTGATTCTCCGGGGGTAATATTCCAGGGGGTAATTGTCCTTTAGGGGTAGTTTTCCGGGGGGTAATTTTCCGGGGGTGATTGCCCAGGGGGTAATTGTCCTAGAACCCCGCAAGATTATCAAATATATATCACATTGGGTTTTTGATAAGGTATAATATTATTTCTGTCAAGTCGAGGCGAAGCAGATCATATTATCTTTGTCTGGTATGGTAAAGTAGATTTTTTTCTTGCTCGCTTCGCTCGCACGCAAATTTTTAGAAACGGGATAGTTCCAGGTAGTAACGTCAATGAGTATCCCCTTATGATGTTATCACGATATTGGGGCACCTCGCTTTTTAACTCCTAAAAGTATGCCATGATTAAAAAGAAGGTTGAAAACGGATGAGCTAGTAGACTAAGAATGTATGAGCCCACGCTACGCCACTGCTCATGCATATTCATTATTAAAATATCATCAACCAGGGGAGGAGGTAATAGCGAATTTTAGAAGAGAAATCCAAGGAGAAGGATGCTCAGACTAGTATAGGTGAGGGAACAATGCAACAATGCAAACAACATAGGTAGGACACAGTTATTTGAGACACAATTTTGATGTTAAAAAATGTACCTTAAACTTGATTTTCAGACATAAATATGCCATAATTCTACCTACCCCGGGAGGGGGAAACACCCTCCCAACACCCCTCTGGAACCCTCCCAGACCTCCTTTTACAGCCTTCCTTCGCTCGGGCACTTTGCGCCCTAAAAATGGTCCACCTCATATAATCTTTGCATCCCCACTAAAATCTTAGTTACGGGCCTGCATCCGGGGGTAATACCATGATGCTTTGTTAATTATATTTGCATCGTAACCGTGCTATGTAAATGGCCATATTATCAGTCTGATACTAATGATCACACAATGTTTATGATTGTACGATCGCATGTAATCTTGGTACACAATTACAAGATTATCATTATTTCACTAAAAATTATATTCATAATTACATGATAGCGAGGAGGATTACATGGTTGCACGATGATCATAATTACCTTATCATCATGATTACACGTAACATGGTAATCCGATTGATCAGATGAACATGATTATTCGATTACAAGGTAATGATGACTACATGTTATTACATTCTGATTGTAATTAATATATACTAAAATCATAATTCATTCAAAAGCAGTGTTGTAAATACAATAACTATATCTTTATTCAACTTCTGTGTATCAATATGGCCCTTATGTTCCCCTTTTCTTTCTTTTTTACATGAAAGGACTACAAAATAATTACATTCTTACTACATGTATACACAATGACTACACGATATAAACTGTATTATAATATAAATCATGCATGGAAAAAACCAGGACTATAACAAATTTATATATATGTCATTGCAATATTCGCACATTTCAAAAAGTGAGGCAAAAAGCTATTGAAATTTTCTTAGGTTGATTTCATTGAAGTCTTTGCCATCGTTTACGATGGATAGGAATATTTTTGTTATCATGAATGAATACTACTTCTTAATAATCATTTTGTTATTCTATCATTTAAGTTCATGACTGATTGAAATATTGAAAATATAATTAGAATCTTAGTTATTTCGATATCTGAATATATAGCAACAAAGTAGAAGCCCCATTTCAACCAATCCAATCAAATATAGGAATCTGCTTAAATGCATTCATTTGATAAAAACATATATCATGCATATTCGAAATAGTACTGTTATACAATGTAAAATATTTCCAAGAGTATATAGTATAGTTTCAGCTGCAATATAAAGCAGCATATTAATATATGGTGATAACAATACTTACGAAAATGATATGAATAACAGCAACAATGATACTAATAACAATACTAATACTTCTAAGAACAACAACAAATATAAGAATCACCAATACTTTCTAGATATCATTTAAAAGGTAATATAGAATTTTGGTATGGGGTCATGAATGTAGTTCAAATGAGCATATTGGAAGCATATGCAATCCTACAATATTCAGTGATCGTTGTCGCGGTTGAAATCGAGCCTAAAGTCATGAAATTGTAAAATATAAACTCTTTATGTTGTATAGCTCCCTCTCAAGGTCAAGATATTAACTAAGGTATAAAACAATGTTTCTTGACTGAAATCGACCGATTAGCTATTCCCGTTTGGAAATCATATATCACAACTACATATTATGAAGTTTTCATGGGCGCAGCTACCATATTGTACGGCCATAGGCCCTATTTGAAATTTCTAAAAATTTACCGGGAGCACCGGTACATTTTTATATTCAATTTTTTTTCTCGAGAGCAGCAGTGAATTTAGGGGCTAATTTTTCTAGTGCTTATAATACATCCACAGCGGCATCCAATCATATCAAAATTATAAAGAATCACTATCGACCCAATTTTCAAAATTTCTCAAAACTTTGTATTACCTTTAAGGGAATTTTCAATACACGGTGGTAGTATTGCCTACATAAACGTCCATTATTTTCAGATTAGGCAATATGTCATTGTAAAGTTCACACTTCCGAGATGGTGCTTAAATCGTTGATTTAGTATGAAGTCTTTTCGAGCGGGTTATATGCAACACATTGGATTTCAGGGTAGCGTTCTTAAAATAAAGCAACATTTCGGTAAAATATGCCTCCATTAAATATGAGACAAGTAGAAATACAAGATCCCTTTTTAAATATAAGCAAAGTATTTTACCAACATCATTATCATTACTGTAGTGTATTTTCAATTGTGCCAATCATTTTTTAAGGCGTACATAGCGATTTCCGGTTTCTGAACCAAAGCGTCATCATGTGCGCGTCATGCAGTTGGTGTTGCAATATGGGACACGGCGGTCGACACATAACATTGTGAGCAATATATGGCAGTTAAAGTTTACGTAAATCTCAAGTACTGTCACAAGAAGACACGTAACGTATGATCATACATTTATAATAATATAGGAATACAAACTTTGAAATAAAATAGAAAATAAAGTACAAGGCTGCACCATATACACATTTAGGTTACCGGTACTACTTTTTTCTTACAATATATCATAAAATTCTTGATAATAATAATAATAATAATAGTGAACATTTATTTGATATCATGTTATCGTAAATAATAATTAATTGTAACACTAATCTATAATCAGCTGCATCCCTTGATGTAACAAATCGATCCACGGGCGTTAATCCCGGCTATCATCTAGTGTACAAGCACAAACCCTTGTCAGTCGTGCGTATCAGTGTCTGCACACTTTAGGCTCTGCACTAAGGAGACACAGCCGATTGTTGCCAATCATAATCTTGCTGCATTTGCTTTTTGGATACCCTGTATTTATAGCAAACACAATACAGTAGTTCATCATACAACATGTTTGCAAGGTTGATTTTAAAGCTTATATTTATGCCGTTAACATAAATCTACGAAAGACATGTAAAAGAAACCATAGCAAAAGTCACACAGAGCGAAGTGACAGCATAATAAGAGATAAGTACAGTATCCAGCAATGGTGGGGGCATCCCAACCAGAGAGAAATGTGGAATAAGGGAGTTTACAGATAGCACATGGTACAAATGACCCCTAATATCCACAGATCTTTTACACATGGAGAAGTTCCACTTTGAGCATCTTAGAATAATAACTGCCAAAGTCCTATATGTGCTTCATGAATACCTTTTGTTTGCCCTCTTGAAAAGAATACTTCCACCTGTGTATCTTAGAATGTACCGTTTGTGCATAAATGAATAATGTTACATAACTTTCAAGAGCGTATATCCAGTATTCATCTCTGGTGGGTTTTACCTTTTTGGTACAAATGACCTTTATCTGCCCAATGCGCAGATTGTATCTGTAAACTCCCTTATAGAATGGAAACCCAACATGAGGAAGACGTAGGCCCGACGGCAAGAAGAACTAGGGGGGGGGGACTATGCTAGCTCAATTCCATACCGAATAAGCTACTGGATGCATGAATAGGTCACCCCTCTCAACCTCATAACAAATCTCTATGTTTGGTTTCACGGACTCGTTTAAAAGTACGTGTCCATGGATCCATGGTAGAATTTATCCTGGTCATTCCTTTTAGGGGCGCCGTTTGAGTAGGACACCTCGGATCGATAACCATTGGCTGTTTGATATCTATATGAAAACCCACTGTCGTCTGCCGTCTGCCGAGAAGACAAGCCCTGGGGTTCGCTATCATGACGAAACACCTCACCAGAATTCGAGCTCCAGCCCATCTCTAGCCCATCCTTGTATTCGTGCACGAATGGAGGGTTGATGTGTCCCGAAGGCAGGTGGCCGACACTTCTGCTCCGTTTTTGTCTTGCTCCCGAAGTGCCTTCCTGATAGGTTCGATAAACAGAAAAGTATAGGTTACGAAGCCTCATTAAGATATAAAGCGGCAAAACCACGGCCCATCTATTTAATAGCTGCATATACATTAGAAACAAAAATCGTCAATTTGTTCACATTCCGGCAAAACTACCACTGGCAAAGACGACGAAAGATCGAAATCGAAAAATCCTCCTCTCGAGTGTGGTTTCATGAAACGCCTGCCGAAGTTTCATCGTTGTGTTGCTTCCGTGCTAACGTATACAGGGCACCGAGGAGTGGCGTATGTGCACTATACTCACCAACAAACATCGGTATGAGCAAACTTCCACGGGTTTTTGAGGGTATTTCCAGGAATGTGAATGTTAGTAAAAAACTTGATGATTTTTCAAAATGTTTTTGTTGACATGTAAATGGGCCTAGTGATGTCATAAAGTGTGTATGCTTCACATTCCTGGATCTGTTAACACGGAACTCAGTGAATACACGTAGTACATTTGTTATGCGCAGTTGCCTTGCATTTACACGTACACAGCAGGCGTGTTTTGAGGTCGTTACCACGTCTTATCTGAACGAGCCTTGCAATCGTATCATCTACTCAAACAGTGAACGTCAAAGAACTTTTGTCAATGCGTGGTATAACACAAGGGATTTTTTGCCGAAATACCATATCAACTATCTTCGAGAAATCAATTTCTTATCCACTTTTACCAAAGTAAAATGATCATTAAAGATTATGTTTTTTTTTCTTCTTCCCTTTCCTCCCCTCTCTCTCTTTTTTTCTTTTGCATCTTTTGTGCCCACTCTGTTGCGGCTTCTGCAGCCCCTTCAAATGCCACTAACGAAATAGGCCCCCTGTTAGCCGTAAAGACGCCACTGATTGTATTACAAGCCACAAATTGTTTATGAGGAAAATGTAGAGGATATCGTTGTTCTGGGTCAGACCTCACCGACTTATTCTAATGAGTCTCCCTCAATGATTATATCGGCTTGGTGGTATTTTCTGGCCACCGCCCCCCTTTTAGGGCAATCTTCAGCGACAATAAGTTTGAGCCAACCATTTTACTTCTGTGATGTGGCACCAGGGCCCCCGTCTTATAAAGAGTTACGATTGATCAAAATTAATCGCAAGTCTTCCAATCAATAGCAAGTTTGCAGTTTCCTTTCTCGTATGTACATAGTTGCGAGTGATATCAACCCTTTAGAAGACGGGCCCCAGGAGTAAAACGGGAAGAAGCAGTGCCTAAATTTGATTGACAGAACTAACGTTTTTATCGTAGCACAAATCTGGGACGTCACGCAAATGCCCCACCCCCTTCGGAATCAACGTGGCATAAACGAGTCACAAAGTATGCCCAGCCCCCATCGTTTTTTGTTTTGTTTTATGTAATTACATTTTGTTTGTTCATGTTTTTTTGGGGGTACATGTATTTCTCTTTGCTTGCTTGAATTTGTAAAAGTATAAAGGCACATACAAATCCTGGTGACCCTTTCCCCCTGCTTTTCAGCATTTTGGGGGGGATATTGCGCCTCCCCCCCCCCCCTTTTTGGTAAAATTCTGAAGTGGTCCTGAGGACTTACGTGTACAAAGTGTTCGGTCTGCCGGTATCGTGACGGTCTGGAACGTCTATTCCGACTGGTGACCTTCTTGCAGTTACCCGGCATTCCATGTGATACACCGTACATACTCTCCATTTGCCGCCTCCGGCCCCGGTAGAGACATGCAAGGTAACCCATGGTAAGAAGGATGAGAGTGACCAGGACGGCCACGATGGGCAGGGCGATGATAAGAACTGTTGGACCGCCATCCTCACTTGGAGGACTAATTCTGAAAGACAAAGTTGAGTATTGTATCGGTCATGTGATAACAATATGAATTAAACTGTGATTATGTAGCACATAAGAACTGGTGTATATCGTGAGGTTTTGGAATGACCAAATAAATATCGAGTCAGTCTAGTTGAGCTTCACATGCACTGTACACGAAATATGGTAGATGGAACCAAGCATAAATGTTCAGACCACACCTTTAGTTACGCATTGTCTTACGCGGACTTTATTAAAGGGCCCATGACATCGAAATACAAGTGTATTCCTGTTGATGTGCAGTCCTGCATACATCTCTTTTTTTGATATGTAAACTTTTGAATTTGTTTCATAGATTTTTAAATATTTTTGAAATGTTTGTTTTCAAACTTTCTAAGCTCCACCCTAAAAACCTCTAGATCTCATTCCCCTTGTGACATCATCTGTTAGTCATCAATGAGCTAACTTGAGAAAGTTTCATGTAACTTTGCCAAAGTTGACCACCTGTTACAATACCAAAAACAATAGCAACATATAAGTTGCTATGTCAGACATGTCAGACTAAACTAATATTCTAGAATAGACAATGGTATGTAATTTCCCCCAGCTTAACACACGTTTATAGTAGAATTGTATGCTTCCATACATATGTACAAGACATCGTCATTGCCTTTGTCTTCCTGGTGATGCTACAGCATATCTGTCTGGCAACTTGTATTGCATTGTATTGTAATACTACATGCAACCTGTTCCGGGGATTTCCTTCATGAATTTAGGGATGAGGGGAAAATTATATTATCAAAGAATGTAAATCGTCTGTTAAACATGCTTTCCCGCTGCAGTGGCCCAACTACTGTAACAGTGGATGTTGGGGCACGTTATGGGAGGGGGGGGGGGTGGTGACGGAAAATGACGAGCAATGAAGACCCCTGGACCATTTCCCGCACTCTTACCCCATCAAATAGACTAGTAAATTCACATTTAATTTTCGAAGTATGACCATGCCCCGCCCTACCCCTCCACCTGTTCCACAAACCCTAAATGAATAGACTCACTCAACGCCCCCTGTCTTGTTGAAATACAGAAAATGAGGGCATATTTACAGAACATAAAAACAGGAGAAACTCACATGCAGGTGACATTCGCAGAGCCGGGCTCGACCCTTTCACACGTTTCTCCATTACCACAAGGATTGTCCAATGAACATGGGTCAGTCACCAACTCAAAACCTGCGGATGGAAATGATTTAAAATGTTTGCCTCCCGTCATGAAATGTTAGCAATGTATATGGCTATATGCTGTACTTGTTGGAGCAATCGGATATGCGATGGCTCAGTGGTAGAACAGTGGTCTCGTAGCCGGAGGGACACGGGTTAGAAATCAAGTCAGCGCGCTAGTTCCCTTCGATTAGGCATTAATACTCATTACCAAGTCCCTCGGAGAGGACTTAAATTCGTCGGTCCCCTTGTTGCTAACTTACAAGCATACTTGCTTAGCAGTCAGGTAAAACAAATAAACAAATCTCAAATATATTAGAAGAATAAAAGCTATGTGGGATTACGCGCAATAAATGAAGCCTTTCTGTGAATTATTATTTTATAAATTTAAGTGCACTCAGTACCATAGAAATATGAACATATTTGTTTTCCTAATTTAATCAAATAGCAATAATGAAACACATTCCCCCTCCCCCGCTTGAAAGTGGAGAATGTGCGGACATTGTGTGCTGGTAAGCCTGGATCCGATGACTGATGTTATAATGTTTATGTGAAGTGCTTTATTCGGAATAATTATAATGATGATGATGATAGTAATAATAATAAAGATATTGAAAAAAATGATAATAATACAAATAATAATAATAATATTAAAAGTAATAATAATAATTATAACAATAATAATAATAATGATGAAAATTATAAC